>CAKAOI010046467.1:0-120090 GCA_916701655.1 Sebastiscus albofasciatus | reverse complement strand
TATATATATATATATATATATATAGACAGACTGGGGGTATGTATGGACTTCCTGTGTCCTTATAAATAAGAATATTTCATTTTGTCATACTGTTATTGACAAAGGATTAAAAATAGGGCTTGTCTCATTTAATGGATTTGTAAAAGCATTTAAAAGTGAAAGTATTTAAAAAAATATTATAGAAAAGTAAACAAAAATAATGCATTTTTCTGTATCAGATTTTTTAAATGTATTATTATTATTAATCCCCCAGGTTCCACCTCAGTGAGTCTCTCTAAATCCCTATAATATGCTATAATATCCCTTTATGTAGGGTATCCTATATATATAGACAGGCTGGTGGGTATGTATGGACTTCCTGTGTCCTTCTAAATAAGAACATTTCATTCTGTCATACTGTTATTAACAAAGGTACGACATCTGGTAAGCTGCGTCAAAATGAGGTAGTTTACGGTAAAAACGTCGCCCATTATTACTACCCATGTGATTTCACCGATGTTTGTAAACATGCGTCAGCCACATGTGATTCTGGCTGATGAGGAAACACCGTCCGGCCAACCAGCGGCCAGGGGAGTGTCGGGGGCGGGTCTGCCGTGTTGCGCTAGATGGAAAACCATCGTTAGAGAGGGATACACAGAGATAAACGTGCTCCACAGATTCATAATAGCGAGAAATAAGACAGAAGAAACGGGAACCCGGTGTACTGACTGAGAAGGAGGAGGAGGAGGAAGAGGAGGACCGAGGTCTGAGCGGTGCCAGCCTGGAAATGGATGAGGAAAAACATGCTTGGGGATAAAAAACACGTAAGTTATTTATGTTACTATGTAGGGCGAAAGCGACATAATGCTGCGTATGTAGCGTAGAGAATACCACTATGTAATTCATAACCACTCTGAGGAGGTGATAATAATAAAAAGCCCCAGAGGTGCTGTTGTTGTAGAAGTGTATAAAGACTAAAAGAAAGAAAGGAGATAAAAGTATTTATAAGCAAGCTGGTGAAAAAGGTTATACACACTTTTTTAAAATCACCAGTGTTTTCATCATCGACGTGACAACAGGTAAATTAAACTGCGTCAGCGACCACATGAGAAATCCAGTGGGAATTTCCGCTGCGATGGTTGAAACACGCTGCGGCGGCGTGATAAGCAAGCAGGAGTTGTTGTTGTGCTTAAAGCTGTGAAAACTTGCCCGGTTTTTTAAAAATGATAAGATGTAAACAAAGCGTGGATTCGGCGCTTGATGGATGTGCGTGTGAAGAAGAGAGAGCTCGGAATAGGATGCTGCGCAAGAGATGGACAGTGCGTAATCCTGTTGTGGAGAGAGGAGGAGGACGATGTTACGCAGTTCATATTGGCACGGTCATTTAACACCTCATGGCTCTATTTGTTCTACTAGTGTTACATCAGAAATAACTCACACTTTTCTTCTTTTTTTAATATACATATATATATATAGAGAGAGAAAGCAGGTTGAAGAGACTTTTCCAAAAGCATGGTCAATCGTTGACGCACGTTTGTTTCTATTGTTTGCGTAATAATATCGGAGCGAAACTTAAAGGGAGAGCAACACAATGGTGACGCAGCTTGTTTTATCCTTTCAAACAACAATTTTGCTGCGTCACGGAGATCCCAGGAGCTCCTTAATAGTAATCTGGCTTTTTTAGTGCGCACTTGATATGATGAAAACAAGCTCTATTTCCCAAACATAGAGGGTGCTGTTGAGTAACACAAAACCCTTTATTATCATGTGCTGTAAAAGGGGATTGTTGACATACAGGTATTCCTCATCTCCAGCCTGAATACTCTGGGGGCCTATTTAACCCCATTTTGTAATGATGACATAGGGGAAATATAATGTGATTATGTAACTAAAATCATGCAATGAGCTTTCTATAACTGAGGTTGTTTAGTCTTTAAAGCTGTTGTTGCTGTTTAGCAGATTTGTCTCTCTCTTTACTAGACCCTGTAACGCACACCTGCCAACGCACAATAGGACGCTGACACGCCTGATGGGATGTCGCTGTTGACAGCGAGGTCGCCGGCCTCTCTCGAACCTTCCCTAATGACTCTAGTAGTGGAGGAAGGCCTCCTGCTGCTCACCTGCCAGAGGCGCCCGGGAGATAAAGTGCTTCCTCGCCTCTCTCCGAGCTTCTGGGGTGAAAATGAGACACGCAGGAGGAACAGACTCCTTCCTTGCCAAGTGGATTTGTTCGCTCAATGGGTGACTCAGCAGTGGACCTCATGAGTTGCTAAACCACTGGCAAGGTAATGGAAAGGGAGAGAGGGAGAGACAGAGAGAAAAGGGGAGGGAAGGGGAGCTTTAGAACTTTAATTATGTGTACTGAATAGAAACTTGACTCCCGAGGGAATGTCACTATGGTAGTTTTTTAAACAAACAGGTAAAGGTCATGGCAGGAAGTACAGGCTGATCACTGAAAGAGTGTCAGGGGGCGGCCTTTTACAGCAGCAACAGCATCCCTTGTGCTTATTTGCATTCTAAAAATATGAAAAAATCGACTCTACATCAGATGTTTATCTGAATATTTTTCAGCACCGTGTCCTGTGCGGTCGTGATGTTTGCCGAGCCTCCTGAGGCTGACCAGCAGAACAAGTGACCCACTTTCCCAGACGAGAAAAACGTGACCTCAATAGTTATTTTGCCGTTCTTTCAGGGAGGGGCGCTGCCTCTCAAGTCAAACAAACAGTTCAAGTGGGCTAAATGCGATGCGCTCAACCTAGTTTTATTCAGAGTTCTTGGAGAAGACCAATCCCCGCTTCTTCCGTTTTTTTTTTCAGCTGGAGCAAATGCAATTCAGCAGATGCTGTCGGGCCAAAAGTAGACGCAGCAAACAAGCACTCTCAAAAGGAGGAGAGGCAGTCTGGATCTACTGATGGATGTGTTTACAGCAAGGGGGGGGGGGGGGCAGCAGCACCTGTAGCCCACAGAAAACTTCAGAGGAAACAGTGAGCGACCCGCCGCCTTTTAAAACAAATCCCTCCCACACACGCAGAGATTATAGAATAGGAGGTGGCACGGAGCCAAGAGATGACAGCGCTAAAATTAAACTCGGAGCACCGCCGGCCTCGCTGTGATGATGATGTATTAATAGACAAGTGTGAGGCAGCATTCGTTTGCAGGTATCATTAGCGGCTAGACACCTAACGTGCTGCAAAAGAGGGCTGAAAACCCTCACTGCCGTTATTAATGGCCTTCAGTTTTCTCTGTGCAGGGATGCGTATTAAACCTGCAGTAGGCAGAATGTTTTTGGCATCATTGGGCAAAAAATCCATAATAACCTTTAAGCATATTGTAATTCAAGTGTTCTGAGAGAAAACTAGACTTCTGCACCTCCTCATGGCTCTGTTTTCAGGCTTTAAAAAATCTATGAGAAAGTTTGCTCAAACTTGTGGGCGGTGCTTGGTATTTCCTCAACTGATCTCAACATAGCTGCTGGGACACAAACTCTCATTTTACAGCTGAACAGTACACTACAAGATGTTTCTGAAAATATTTTACACGAGAAATAGACATTACAGTAACAAAATATTGATTCATATTTGATCAGCGCTGCCTAGATTGACCGCTTGATCAGAGTTTGCGAGTGATTGACAGCTACTCAGAGATGGCAAGGCTCCAGCTCGGCTCTGATTGGTTGTTTTCCTCCGGTCTGGGAAATCTTGCAGATGCCATTAGAGGAGCACCGAAGGACACAGAGGAACATGAGTTTTTTCAGATTACCTGTCTCATGCACTACTTTCAGGATAAAGTGACTTAAAATATGATTAAAAAATAACTTTTAATCATATTTGCTCCATTTCTACCCACTGCAGCTTTAAGTTCTGTAAATATTTCTTTAAGATATACAGCACATAGGAGGGTGAAATAATGAGAAAGCTTAGTGTTAGAAACCTGATCTGCTTTCGGCAGAAACCCTGCAGGCGCATTTTAAATTTTCATGTACACTTTTATCCCTAGTTATTTAACTCGTGTTATCAGCCAGACATCTGATATTTCCCAACAGGCTGAAGAGGGTGATAAAGAGTGCAAATCAACACATCCATCTGTGGCCTTCCCATCTATTTCCACCCATCGTGCAGCAGAACAAACAAAAGTGTCAGGCTCATCTGAACGTGTTAAGGCCCTCACGTCTCCCGAACATTTCGCAATTTGTTTGCTCTGAGGAGAAGATGATGCAACGTAGAGGGAGATATCCAAGCTATTACAATGTCCGTGCGGGCAAAATTAGCAGGAAATGAAGTCTGTGCCACCCTCGGCTTTTATTGGTCCAGTCAAGTATCATGTGAACACACAAATAACTTTAAAAACACATTAGTTCAACTGTTCTGTAGGTGATCACAACTCATATATACAAATATCCCAGCATATTGTTTATTTAATTTTATTTAATTTTATTTGAAAAAAGGGACAATGTACGTTAATTAACATTCAAACAAATGTAAATTTGAAAAAAGATGTTGTTAGGCATCCTAGAATAATACAAATAATACAATATGTACAATAGTTAAGAGCATACTACATTGGTTAAAAGCATATACAATACAGTTAAACAACATCAGTAGTCTACAGTCATCAGTGCCGACATTATTGGTTCTCAACAAGCCATTTCTTGACATTACACGTAAAAGAATAATATGATGGGGATTCTCTAATTGATTGTGGTGCTGAATTCAATTGGTGTTTATGTGTATAGTAATAATATATATATACACATATATGGAAATGTAATATTGTGAGAATTCTTAAACAAGATATTCTGTATCTTTCTCCCGATTGCGTAAATGCTGAGAGGTGGTTTAAAAACATATTGGCTCAATGAATTTGCCCCTCTCACTCCTGATAAATTAGGACCTCTAATCTGTAAGAGGATTAACCACCTACCCTGTTTACACACGCACCACGCACACAACCCCGCCTCCCCGCTGTCACACACATACAGGCCTTCTGTGTTCACTTTACGTCACCCTCTCTTAACATGACCCAACCCAGTGGCTCTCGCTGTGACACAGTTTGGCCTCGTAACAGTCTTGGCTGCTTGATGCACAGTGTTTATCTCATTTTCGTTAACTAAATTGATTTTTATTATTCTCTTAAATCAGAAAGTGAAGTGTTATTTCTGTTGTTGACTTTTAGTAAAACTATAGCATCTGTTTCTGTAATTTGTTGTCGGGCGGTGCGCACAGTTTGATAAAGTCGCTCTCCAATATAGTCGCTTAAAGCTGGAGTCGGCAGGTTGGAGGAAATATGATTAAATAAGTTATTTTTATAAAATGGTCACTATATCCTGACAGTAGTGCATGAGACAGGTAATCTGAAAAAAATCATGTTCTTTGATGTCCTCCGGTGCTCCTAATGGCATCTGCAGGATTTCACAGACTGGAGGAAAACAACCAATCAGAGCCGAGCTGAAGCCTTGTCGTCTCTGAGCAGCTGTCAATCACTCGCAAACTCTGATCAAACGGTCAAACTAGGCAGCGCTGATCAAATATGAATCAATATTCTGTTACTGTAATGTCTATTTCTTGTGTAAAATGTTTTCAGAAACATCTTGTAATGTACTGTTTAGCTGTAAAATGTTTGTGACCCGGCAGCCATGTTGAGATCAGTTGAGGAAATACCAAGCACCGCCCACCAACCAGAGCAAACTTTCTCATTTTACAGTTAAACAGTACACTACAAGATGTTTCTGAAAACATTTGAGCCGAGAAATAGACATTACAGTAACAGAATATTAAATCATATTCGCTGCCTAGTTTGACCGTTTGATTGACAGCTGCCTCTGTTGAATGAACAGCCAATAGGAACGCTCTCTCTCTGAAATGACCTGTGATTGGTCAGAGTCTCCCGTCAGGGGCTAGATTTGTTTAAAGCCTGAAAACAGAGCCATGAGGGATGCAAACGTCTAGTTTTCTCTCAGAACACTTGAATTACAATATGATGAAAGGTTATTGTGGAATTTCTGCCTAATGATGCCAAAAACATTCTGCCTACTGCAGCTTTAATTTTTTGTTTTGGTTTTAAAAGGGGCCGATGCTCCTTTAACAAGCAGTAGATGGTCAGGTGACCTGGCAGAGAAAAAAAGTGCTTCGATGCAGAAAGCAGCCTCTACACACACACAATAGTCGGCGAAAAGAGCTTGTAGTAAAGAGAGCAAGAGAGAGAGGTAGATGCAGAGTTCACTATATAGCAGTGTTACATGGGAGGAGTCAGAAGAGCATAAACAAGGAGAAGACAGATGAAAGCAGGTTTGTGGCCTTCGTACCACACTGTCTGCCGAGTTATTCTCCAAGCCGACACTGTATTCTTGTAAATACCGTTTTGTCCAAATGGATGGAAAAAGGATGTTTTAGTCTTTTGTTTGGGGGCAAAGTACACGTCGTTAAAACCAAGATGGCCATCATTCTATGCCCAAATTATAAACAGTCAGTACAACTGTTTTAGAAGCCCAAAACACTAAAGTAGCAGCGAAGAGGATTAGGGAGTGACAGACAAGGAAATTGTCCCCGAAAGACACGTGAAGGTTCTGGATTAGTTGCTACGTCATCTTTTCCCCATCAACAGGACAACAGCGTCTGAGACACTGACAGGGCAGATAACGCCAGTCTTTTAATGCCAGACCTGCAAATAGGATCTAGTGAGTTTTCCACTTTAATTGTTGCTGTCATTTCAAAAGAAAATGGTAATAGTGACAGAGAAAGACTCAAATGAGCTCTCTTTAGGTGTACTGTACTGCAGTGGTTCGTACTAATGAATCCTTACCTATTTCAGGACCAGTCAACCTCGCTTGGACCAGGAGAGGGACTGGATGCCCGAGACAGACCCAGGAGAGGAGGACACAGTATCCTATTGTGCGTTACAAAGAAGTCTAGAGGGAGCCGCGGAGATCTATTTTTCCACTGTGTGATGATTCATAGACAGTTTTTGTTGGGGTTCATCTCTGGTGCCAGTCTGCTGCTGAGATCTTGGTCATCTGATGCACTTCTAAAGCAAGGAATTGAGCTGCCGTGTCGCTCTTTAAGAGGAGCTGGGCATGACTCAGTGGTTCTTCTCATTGGTCCCGGTGCCAGCAACGAGTCTGCATCTTCCTGGTTCCACTGCTGTCTGTCTCTCTCTTTGGAAAGATCTATAATTCCAGGGTTTAAAGGAGAATGCGATCAGAAGTATCTCAAATTGATCAATCTATAGACTAAAATAAGCTATGTTTGTAGTCAGTAAACTGTAATTTGTGCAAATATTTCATTTCACAGTGCGTGTGGTCAAAACAGGTGTTTTCCCATTAAATAACCAAAAGTTGAGATGATGGTTATCAAACATTCTCGTATTCAATTTCAACACCACGCCTAAACTTGAGGGCAAACAAACTGCAGAGGCTTAAACGGGATCTTGATATAATAACAAATCACTTCTCCGTATCAAATAGCCATGAGAAGAAAAAATCTATGCCCTAAAGAGTTGAGTTTTATTACCTCTGTAAGTGCCGCCAAATAGGTTAATCAACTAATTGCCTGCGCTTGGCAAAACACTGGAAAAGAGCATCATCTAATGGAAGATTAAATTTGTATAAATTCAATGATATTCCTTCACATGTACCACTGTCTACCCGGTAATAGGATGAGCCACTTTTTATTAGAATAGTGTCGTAATCTGACACTGAAACTGAGTGTAGTAGAGTCCCATGTCTGATTATGTGTCAGTTAGAGCTAAGAGCATTAAATTAATTGCCAACTATTTTGATAATCGATTAAACAGTTTGAGTAATTGTCTTTAAAAAAAAAAAAAAAAGTCAAAATTCTCTGATTCCAGCTTCTTAAATGTGAATATTTTCTATTTTCTTCACTCCTCTATGACAGTAAATTGAACATCTTTGAGTTGTGGATGAAACAAGACATTTGAGGACGTCATCTTGGGCTTTGGGAAACACTGATTGACATTTATCACCATTTTCTGACACCAGTTTATAGACCAAACAACTAATCGATTAATCAAGAAAATAATCACCAGATTAATCAACAATGAAAATAATCGTTAGTTGCAGCTGTCGTGTCAGTCAACAAAAAATATGTTCAAAAGTGATGATAGTTATGTTTTTTTTTCTAATTGCAGAAGAGGACATGGCTTCCAGATGTGTTTTCTCTTAATGGCATCCTCCCCAGGGAACTGGTTTCAGATGGTGTCTTAGAGTATAAAATCCTGTCTAGCACCATTTGAAATCGGTGTTCTTGAGCGGGAACACACTTCAGGGATGATGACAGTGACAACTTCATTTACTAAGTTGCCAGCGAGTTTAGGATTTCAGTTTGGTGTCATTTTTTGCATCCAAATCATTGGTTCTCTGGATCAGTCCTTAAGCTCCAGTGAGCAGAAGAAAAGAAGGTGTCAAGGGAGGGAAGTCCAGCCGGTCACCCTCTCACCAAGGCTGACCGTTTTCGTCTGGTGTTCAGAGTTTCCATCATGTCTAGCACCATTTGAAATCGGTTACAATGTTGAGAAACTATCATCAAAGATTTTCACTCCAGCAGTCGCATGGTGAGTTTCCTTAAAGTGTCAGAAGATGGCAGCATTGAGCCGCCATCTACTATCATCCAAGGCTATCAACTTTTAGTCATTGAAGCAGCGAAGGCTTCACTGGATGACTCGAACAGGTACAAGAACTGTTTCACTGAGCTCCTTTTTAGTTTTTTTCTGTATTCTTTTTTTATAATTCAGTTTCTGCTTTAATCATGTTGCAGTCACTCAGCCGTGCTGTGTGTTGCAGTTATCTTGTCCTGTACTTCCTCCAGGAACAGATGATAAACGGAGAGAATATCTGGTTTAATGCTTCAGTAGTTCAGTTGTTGTGTATCTGCCCACTGCAGAGCTATCAAGATATGCACTGTTTTTCTTATTTTTTGGTAAGTTAACATGTTGTTCGTTGCTCTGTGCTGTATTTCCATTAATAAAGCAAAACTGATTTCACTCACAAGTTGTACAGTATTTAATTTAATTAAAGGGTAACTGGTATTTTCCAACCTGAACACTATTTTCCCATATTTTTGTGTCTAAATGACTAATGAGGACAACACTTTTTGAAATTGGTCCAGTATTGAGGGAGAACGCTGTAGCTGCCAGCTGCTAAATGAGCTCTAATGTAATCATTTGGGGCAACCTGGCACCGTCAGTTCAGTCCATTAAGAGAATCCTCGCTCTGAAATCTTGCGTCACATCAACGTTGTCATCTAAATATTTAGCCATGACATTGAAAATCGTTTAGATAACACTAAGCTATGCTTTCTGTACTCCAACACAACAAACTCCAACACCGCCACTCCTCTCTCCTCTCTCACTCACATTTCCATGACAACAGGTCACAATAACAAACAGACCGGATCTAGTGAAAGGTAAGAAACAACTTTTATTTCTCTGTAGGGTCCTTTCCATAATGTTGTCAAACGCTTCTAATAACAATCTGAGCCTGTCAGTGACGAAAATTAGCACTTTTAGTCAACGTAAACTGATGATACCAGGTTGCCCCAAATGATTACATTACAGCCTGATTAGCGGCTGGCGGCTGCAGCGTTCTTCCTCAATACTGGCCTAATTTCAGAAACTGTTGTCTCCATTAGACACAAAAACATGGGAAAATAGGGTCCAGGTTGAAAAATATAGAAGTTTAAGGATTAAAGGATTTAAGTCTCATTAAATGAAGCGGTTTTGGTTTGACCCTAATTAGGTTTTGTTTCAAATAAAAATGCAGCAAATATTACTTGTGTTTAATATGATTAAAGTTCAATTTCAGTATGTTTTTGTATTCTTTAATTGGCACCACAATGTCACCTTTGTTCAATTTTAATAGCGACAGAAGTTTGAAATCAACTACTGTAGGTCGTTATGAAACCATTTCTAATTATAACCCTTCACTTCTTCGACCCCAGAGGCAATTCTGCTGAGTTTTTGCAAATGTAATTATAGCTTGGAATCTTTAATACATGCCTGCTTTTAACCTACACTGTTGAGGTTAACAGTATAGGTTGACAGAAAAAGCAATTATGAACCTCAACAGTGTAGGTTAAAGGCATTACTCAGCTGCCAGTTTATTAGGTACACCTAGCTAAAACTAATGCAGTCTAATATAACAGTCCTGCAATAAATCCAGGTGTTGATTCAACTGTATGATCAATTTGGAGGTCTGTTATGCTGACAGGTGTTTCTATTATTTTGTCCATCCCACTTATATCAATGAGGGTGGGTTAAATAGCAGAAACACCCCTCCCAATCTCCCAGTCTGTTCTTGAACATAAACATATGTTCAAATGGCCTATTTCAGCTGATATTTTGAGGATTTTGCTGCTCTACCGTTACGCGTTACAGATCTGCCATCACTTTGAGCACCGTTTGACACTGTTGAACCACCACAAACTGAAAAGTCTCTCTCACAGCTATTCAATCCTCGTCTGACATTTCTTCTAACAGTGCCCAAACAGGGTTAACTGCCGTCCACCACAGCTCTCTAATGATTCCCCGCTACTTTCTGACCTTCTCAAACAGAGCGATGTTGGGGAGCCAAAGCTAAATCGAAAAGTCTTAAAATACTGAATGGCCAGCCTTGAAAGGGGTAGAAATCTCCACCGCCAGCATGACCTTATTTTTATCTCTGCCGTTTGCGAGAAACCAACCTGACGAAAGGGTACGGATATATTCTTGGCAGTGTGTGTGTTGCCATATCAACACTAAACAAGAATATACCCTTTTGAATGTCTTTCACTTTGGAGCCAATGTGAGTCATAAGGAGTGTCTCCACTATAAACATGACATCAGCAGCAGCATCATCAATGCTTGATTCCACCCAACTCTGCTTTGACTTGCCCTGTCTGCACTATGATGTGGTGAAGTGTGACTGGTTACCGAGTGGAAATTCAGAGTTTTCCTTTGACCTCAGCAGTAGTGGGAGGAGGA
The DNA here is from genome assembly GCA_916701655.1 of Sebastiscus albofasciatus. Lineage (NCBI taxonomy): Eukaryota > Metazoa > Chordata > Actinopteri > Perciformes > Sebastidae > Sebastiscus > Sebastiscus albofasciatus. Next base: position 109,140 of record CAKAOI010046467.1, on the reverse strand, counting down.
CTGACGAAATGACATATTGGTCATAGTACAAATGAAGATTGAGGATTTAAAGTGAGACTGTGACTTTTAAAAGAAGAAATAGCATGTTAATTCTCTTATAAAAAAGGAGAATTCATAAGCATTAAATCACACCCGTGGTCTGCTCTTTTTAGGGATGGGGGCTTAAAGGGACATACGCTAAATCAAAGTTTCAGACAGAGTGAATACAGGTATATTCAGACAGACAGTATGAGAAAAATAATGTGTTGTTTTTAACATTAAAGCATGTAAACATGTTCTAGCAGAAACCCAAAATACAAGTATGAATCTGAAAATGAGCATGATATGTCCCGTTTAAAGTTGGGTATACTCTAAAAGAACTAGTTTGTACGGCATTACGTCCCACCATGTCGAAAGGCAAAATGTTTGTAGTGTTTATACGCTCAAAGACGAGATGCGATAATGGCTTGAACATGGGCATAACAAGGCAGACCTCCAGACAATCTTATCTGGAAGGCATACATAGTGCCTTCCAGATAACTCAGATAACTCTTTGTGTGTACACGTGTACACACAAAAGGTGACGTTTCATGCAATTTTACATCGTGTTGGAACGTGTTGCTTTTAAGTTTTGCTCTCCCTTTCACAACATAGCAGGCCCTCAATGACCCACATCTATGGTGCTTATTGCAACTGATAAAACCTATTTAATGTCCTGATAACAGTCAAATCAGGTGTCTAAAGAGGCCGCTCTTCAGCAAAAGTTACACACACTAGCTTTAAGTTCGGTCCTTGATAATCAGAACCACAGCTCAATACTGACATTGTGTTAATGCGGTCATTGTAAGCGATATGTCGACATCGTAAGCGTTAGTATAATTTGTGTGGCATAATGTACAGTGTTATACTACAGCTCATGTTCATGGCCTTATGTTCACTTTTCTTTTACTGGAGTAAAAGTGGAAGCAGGCTGCTCAAGTTAAACTACTAATCCATATTGTTGAAGGTGCTTACAGTAAGAGCAGCTCTATTAAAAGCATGTAAACATTTACTTTGAGCTCGCTGCCACACTGATGGTAGGGTACTCAGGCTTCACATCTGTTCCTGGTCTAATGCTGAGGCCTCAGTGGGAACCATTTATGTCTTGTTTGTCTTAAGTTAAAAGATCTCCGTCCGCCCTACTCATGAGAACAACTTTAAAGAGGAGCTTCGTCTTTTACCAACAAGTGTTTTCACCCTGTTCCATTCTCTTTTTTTTCTCCACACAGCTGTTGTGCCATAACCGCTCCTCACCACACTTACCACATCATGCGTAACTAAGTGATTCACTACATGAATCATAAATAAAGCTACGTATGCAAGAGCATTTGCGCGAGTAAGGCTGCCATATTTATCCTACAATGCCACAGCATGTGTTAGCCTGAGTGTGTGCGAGGTGTTATTTATTTTCTTGTTTACAACATGTGTAAAGTTGCATCACATCCTCTGTGGTGAGATTCCCCCCCTCTAGCCATGTTGATCACGAGGCTGGGACAGGATAATGCCCAAACACACTATTAAGACTGATTATGGGATCATGATCTTTAAAAGTTAATGTAATGGGAACCAGTTTAACGTCCAGCTGTAATGTATTGTATTTGATATAAAACGTCTTGAGACATAATGATTGATTTTTGTCATAACTCCAAATTTATTCAGCTCAGGGATACTTCAAGTAAACCCTCCAGAAGTATCTATAAAGTTGTGTATATACTGTCAATATACTGTATGTTTTGAAACACACTTACATGTAGTTGTAAGCACATTTAAGTATATATTTTATATGATTATTAATACATTTATAAAGAATAGGGCTGTCAAAGTTAACACGAATGTGTTAACACAAATTTGTTTTAACGCCACTAATTTCTTTAACGCATTAACGCAACTTGCGGTTTTTAATTAACCTCTTGTTGCCAGATTGTAGCGGGCTAAGTTTTAAAGCTGGAGTGAAGATACAAAGTTTGCTTTATTAATGGAACGACATGGATACTGATTGAATCTTATGCCTAATTTTGGCGAGTAAAAAAACTGGCACAGCCATTTTCAAAGGGGTCCCCTGACCTCTGACCTCAAGATATGTGAATGAAATGAAGTCATAGTCAAGTCAGCACACTGACACACTGACAGCTGTTGTTGCCTGTTGGGCTGCAGTTTGCCATGTTATGATTTGAGCATATGTTTTATGCTAAATGCAGTACCTGTGAGGGTTTCTGGATAATATGTGTCATTGTTTTGTGTTGTTAATTGATTTACAATAATAAATATATACATACATTTGCATAAAGCAGCATATTTACCTACTCCCATGTTAATAAGAGTATTGAATACTTGACAAATCTCCCTTCAAAGTACATATTGAACAAATACAAATTGTGCGATTAATTTGCAAGTAATAACGATTAACTATGTAAAATCATGAGATTCATCGCGGTTAAATATTTTAATCGATTGACAGCCCTAATAAAGAATAGTATTAGCAGTTAGTAAATGTTCAATCACACACATAAAGTTCATTGAAGTGTTGGAGGTACAGGCAGCGTGATACGCGCACATGTTCCTGTGTGTGTGTAGTAACGCACTGGCAATTATCAATGGACAAGATGCTGGCTAATCAAATGGAAGGTTAGCGTGGTGTTATTTTGTCGTGTTGTGGCTTGAAATTTTTGGATGGGTTAGGCCTGAGTTCTGCATTACATCTTTGTCATGACAAGCTCCCCTCCAGCCCCATCTGATCTTCCTACATCAGTGTTCTTACCAAGTAATTCATACCAGCTTACACAATAAATTATTTCCACGCTCCATGAAGCATTTATTCATTATAAACATTCAGTTCATTTAATTTAGGTGTGTATTTATGAGTGAAATTATTCACGGGAGGGGTTACAATTCTTTATAAATGTGTGAATAACTACCTAAAAGATGCACCATATTGCTGTGTGTACATCAAATTAAAGGAACAGTGTGTAACATTTAGGGGCATCTATTGGCAGACATGAAATATTAGTAAGTATGTTTTCTTTAGCCTATTATAAACTAAAAATAAGAATCGTTGTTTTCGTTACCTTAGAATGAGACGTTTATATCAACATAAGGAGCGGGTCCTCTTCACGGAGCCGGCCACCATGTTTTTACAGTAGCCTGGAACGGACAAACCATACACTGGCTCTAGATGGGGACATTCACTTATTCATGTCGGACACCGTAGTTCTCCTACATGCTTGGCACACGGGAGAAGTTTCAGATGGTTGCAATCTGCAACCTCACCGCTAGATGCCGCCGAATCCTACATACTGCACCTTTAATAACAACACAATAACATGTAAACGTAGACATGGCTTATAAAAGCAATAAATTAAGGGCCACAATTGTTTCTGAATATATGTATGAAAAGCTCTTCTTTCCTGATATGTTTTTACAGCCACATTATGGCGTTTTCTATTGACTATTCGACTGTACAGCATAAGCGTTATGTTTTAGATGAGTCTCAAAAGTTTAACATCAGTGTCCTCATCATCTTTGCTGTATAAGCACAAAGTGAATTCCCGCAATAGGATCCCCACAAAGAGGATGGACAGACATGTCATCACCATGTTCCTGTCCTGCTCAAACAGGATAGGAACTCATGGATGCCTGAATGTTGGGAGATACATGGTTCTCAAGGTTTTCTGACAGTGATGATACAGTATGAGCCAGGATGGGTGTGGTACTGTACTAGTGCAGTGGAAAAACAGAGTTGGAAAGAGGAGGAGGAATCAATGCATGTGATTTTAGTGAGTGGAAAACTTGCTGAGACAGGGAGGACACCCAACATTTCCTGTTGTCACTTAAGTTTTTTTTTTTTTGTTTTTTTTTAATCACTTCCCTTCCTGTGGTGAAGTTACATTTGACAAAGGACTGTGGGAACTACAGGAGAGGATCAGTAAAGCTGGTTATTCATGATACTATGATATAAAGCAGTTCACTAACTGGATTAAGCATACATTGTTATTTACTTGTGCCACATCACTATGGTTGCAAAGCTGGATCACTGGGCCAGAGTCTGGTGTGTATTGAAGGGAAGTCACTGTTTTGACTGGAGGGTGACTAAGCACTTAGAGATGAGACACATCAACAGCTTATGTATCCATGCATTGCTCAACTGGTTTTGTTGTGATGTTTTGTTGAAAGGAAAAGCCTGGTAATATTCTACATTTTTAGCGATGATGGCACCGTGGCTCTAGAGATGGCAATGTCGGTTGGGCAGACCACCACTTCAGTCAAGACTGGAATATTACTAAAATCTATATGATTGATTATGAGTTAATTTTGTACAGACATTCATACTCCCAAGACCGACTTTAGTGATTCCTGAATTTTCCTCGCATGCCACCATGTGGCTAACACTTGTGGTTTTAATTGAAATGACTCAACTAGATGGAATGCTATGAAATGTGGCATTTATGTCTCCCTCAGGATGAATTGTGAAAACTTTGGTGACCCCTTTACTTTACACCTAGTGCCATCATCAGGTCAAATTTTGAGCTTGTCCCATATTGGTTATATCTGCAAAACTTATTACATTCCCATCAGCCCCAGTTGTACTTTGTGTTTAGTGCTAATTATCAAATGTTGGCATGGTAACACACTAAACTGAGCTGTGTTAGCATTTAGCTCAAAGCACCCAAATACAGCCTCACAGAACAGAGCCACTAACATGGCTGTAGACTCTTGGTCTTGTTTCAACGTGTTGCTGTCTCTCCTCACTTCTTTCAAACATCCCCGCCTTCATTCCAAGATATTAATCTTCAAAAACTGCTCACAAATATGGAATTTCAGGTTTTAAAAAAAGCAAATAATTTCCCAAATCAGCTGGGCAATGTTGTGTCTTGCAAATGGAGTAAATAGTGTGTTTGTGGGTAACTACTTTCAGCTGTGGATTTATCACGATGTGGAGTATTTATGGCACCATGTGCACTTGACTAAAAAAAGAACAAAAAAACGTGGTTGTTGTTATGAAGGAACATGTCATCCAGTGCAACAGTGTGGCTCAGTGATGTGTTTTAATAGTTTCAGGCAACGATGGCATGGTAACGGCATTGGCCTCGCTCAGAGGCCATCCTTACCATAATAACACTACTTTAAGAGCAACGGAAGTCAGGTTTTTTTTTTCTTTACCTTCGCCAGTTTTACAAGAGTGTCTGAGAAAGACAGTCGCCTTCAGGTAACGTAAAAACCTGAAAGGCTCTCTCTAAGAGCCAGTGTTTGGTTTGTCCGTTCTGGGCTACTGTAGAAACATGACGGAGCAACATGGTGGAATCGGCTCCCTATGTAGATATGAACGGCTCATTCTAAGCTAATGAAAACAACGATTCTTAGTTTCAGATAATTATACACTAATGAAAACCGAGTTATGAATATTATGTTCCATTTCTGCTGATGGATCTCCCAAAACGTTACAAACTGTACTTTTAACAGAAAACACGACAATACCTGTTCGTAGGATCAATTCATTGTTGGTTTTGGTCTTTTCAAGGGATTTGTTGACAAGAGGTACAGAATATCACCAGACTTATCTTTTAAATCAAAAGAATTGTTTAAAATCCACAGACATGACGTGGCTCCAACATAAAAACAGTGGGCAACACCATAAAAGCTTTTTTTTTTTTTCCTTTTTGGCGGGCTGGGTTTGGAGGATAGTTGATGACTTCTACAAAGGCCACCACTGTTATCGAGATTTCTCTGAGAAAAACGGCAAACCCTTCCTCTCTGGTAATACACTGTCTGTCCAGAGTAACAACAATGAGCAGTGCACATCCTGTTTATGACCACGCTTTTGTTTGATATCTCAAGTTCACTGAAGCATGTTTTAAATCCAGCCAAAACTTGATCATATTCTCTGAAGTAAACTGTAAAATCGGAACAAAAAAGATATAAAGTAGACACAGGAAATCCCCTCTTTTGATCCCAAACAGGCATACTCCAAGCCTCTGGCACTACTACATACCAGGGTACAATGAAACAGTAACCACATTTTATTATGGGGCTTTTCTCTGCACTGGTCCACACCCCTGCCAGGATAATAGCTCAGTCCTTCACTGCTGCCATGACTGTGAATGCGACCATTGAGTCTCTCATTAAGGGCACAAAAACTGCCTCTTTGTAAAAAATGCTACTTTGTTGAATAGTGCTTCAACATGTGCTTCAAGGTTTCTTTTAAAAGAAGCTTTTTAAATATGTTGAGCCTTGCAATTATGAACAAAGAAAAATAAATCTTTCTGATCTGGTAGTTATAATTTGATCTGAAATATTTTTTCAGCAATGGCTGCATTAACAAAACCATCCTTCTCTTCATATCAAATGAATGGTTAACAAGCTGTTACAGGTTTCTGCTCCACTGGCACAATGAGCCCATTTAGTTAAACATTCAAGGTCAAAACATTTCTATCACTTTCCTGAGAATTTCCCCTCACACGTAATATGGTAGTTAGTGTTACATGGTTCACTGATGGTTGGAGTCTTTTCTCATGAAAGAAGGTTTCTCATCATTTTGCACAGCTTACAAAAAAGAACCCCAGAACAATAGACAATGACAAAAAGAAAGTCCGGAGGCGAAGAATGCAGCTGATTGTATCTTTATCAGTCGCCATTTCAGTCTGCAAACTGAATTAACCACATTGTACGCCTCTTGAATCACCTTTTCATGAGTCTGTCGTAACAAAGCAGCGCATTAATAACACGTAAACATATGGCCTTAGGATTTTTGCAAAAGACAAAAAAAAACAATTCAAAAATAAAATATTAAAAATAATTTTGCAATACTTCATAACACACGGAGGCAATATTGAAGAGTTTATTCCAGTTTATAACATAAATAATATACAAAATAGAAATACTATGGTGGCATTAAATATTTACAATTGTTAAAAATAATGTGGCAATAAAAATAATCAATACAAAAAGTGCTTGATGTTGCTTTAAATTATGATACTTGTACAGATTTGATTATCTGTCATTTGCAGTGCAATATTTTTCCCCATCGACTCAGAGAGGCACTGCTACCGTTGTTTTGGCACATCCCTCCTGGGTCACAGAGGCTCTTTAATAGATAGGCGCGGTTCCATTTACAGAGCTAGTGACAAGAAATAGAGAGAAAACTGTTTGAGTTTGAACTTCATTCTCACGTGGTGCAAAAAAGGAAAACAATACATCATTCATGCTTTTTTTTGGCTGCATTTATTATATTTCATGCTCCCACTTAAAAACTGAATATTAGCTTTTTTTCTGAGAATTTAACAAGTTAACAATTCTTCAATATGTTATCTTTTAGAATTATTTTGGTTGTTTTAGCACTTAATAACATAGATACACAGGAATTGACAGGTACCTGAGTTGTGCAGGCAACCTAAAGGTTTTGGAACTGTAATAACTCCGGCTTCAGGTCTTCTCTGGTGTCATATGAGCTATGGTGTCATCAAATAAGGAATTTGTGTCAGAATTGGTGAGTTATGTTATTTTTATGTTAAAATTGTATTAGTTCACCAAATGCTGTTTTATTGCTGATTAGCATTCTGAAATGTTAGTATTAGTCATTGCAACTTTGAGAGAATAATGACTTTTTTATTGTGGAGGTAAAATAAGCTTTAAAGGGACAGTTTGGGTGTTTTGAAGTGGGGTTTTATGAGGTACGTATCCATAGTCAGTGTATTACCAGCCCAGTCACACAACAGTTTTTGAAATAGTCACAACCTTTAATGTATTGTTTCGTGTGCATAGACACAAATTTCACTTTTTTTTGCTTGACATTTGTAGGAAAATGCACTAAAAATACATTGATGAAAGTCGTGCTGAGTATCACGAAAAAAAAGGGAAATTCATGTCTGTGTACACAAATCAAATAGATTAAATTTCGTGACTATATCACAAACGGCTGTAAGACTGTGTTGGTATTACCTACATTAGATGATGGTTGGCACGCCTACTATTTGGAGAAGCAGACAGAAGTTAACTGAACTGAAAGTGAATCTTATCTATACTGTTTTTGTCAATGGAGTCTTGTGGCTTTGAAGAGAGCATAGATAAGTTTCAGTTCAGTTCCCCGCTGTAATGGGCTGTCTGATGGCAAGATAAAGTGGTGAAAATATTCTAAATATAGCGTACACTTAAAGTGATATAGATTTTTTTTTAGGTGAGCCTTTCTTTTAGGTGGCTAAAATATGTTTTGCTGCCGGCCCCGTCCACAGCAGTACATTGCTTTGCTCCCGTGCGGTAACTCCCGTCTGCTTCTCCAAACTGGGGGCGTGCCAACGTCATCTACTGTAGGTAATACACTGACTATGGATAAGTACCTCATACAACCCCACGTCAAAACACCTCAACTATTCCTTTAACCTTGGCTTAATACAATGTGTGAAGCATGCTTAAGATTATATGAGAGATGAAAGTTGCTCTGGCTGAGTCTGAGATATTTGGTTTATCTATAAGTGAATTTCACAAGATGAGTATGAAGTTGTTGTTTCGCAGTTAAAATCTTCAAGTGCCTTTGTCGTTGGTCAAATCCAGGTTACATGATTGTCTAACAATATTGTTGCGAAACATGGCAGCCTGTTTCCTGTGCATTTCACTGAACTTTGATTATTAAAGACATCCTGGATCCATTCCGGCCTGAAGGGAATTTTCTTCCTGCCGATCTCTATGTCACAGCTGCTTTTATTAAAGGATTTCCTGTTGACTTCCCTAATTCCTCAGCACAATCTAGATTTCCTCAAACAGTTCAAAAACTAAAAAGAATCTGAACCTGCTATAGAGTTAGTTACTCCACTGCATGCTGTATTTGTTCACAGAAATATGTGCAAATATTGATTGAGCATTTAGTGTCTGAGTGTACAAATAATGTGTAAGCCTCAAAAGGTACAAAGGGCAGAAAGTGCAAAGAGGACAAAAAAGCAGATCAAGTATGAGTCATGCATCAAAGAATGAAGAGTAAAACACTGGATCTCACCCTTTTCTCCTCAGAATAAACTTCCACAAAGCGATTCCAGCTACAACAAAAACTGTAAAGAAAATAATATAAAAAAAAAGATTTTTTTAATTTTGTACTTAAACAACAAAATTTGTGTGACTTCCAAAGAGAAAATTGTACATTACCGAAAATAGCGGCTATCAGGCCGACTATAAAAAGGCTATATCCTGAAAGACACATGCAAAGTTAAATGCAGGGCATTAATAATGACCCATGTTAACATCTTTCCTGATAGTACTGCTGCTGCTCAATAACTCACCGATACCCTTGTTAGTATCTAAAGCTTCGTCATACTCTCCTGCAAGTATAAAACAGTATCATTAGTATGCAAACTATTTGAGCTGCCGAGGACAACAGGAACATCAGAAACATTATCAACACATACAAGAAGGTTATTTTACAAACTGAGCATTTTCATTTACTGGTTTAAAGCCACTATGTGTAAAGTTTTTATAGCATTTACAGCATATTTCAAATGATTTTGCTGGTAGACTGTATGTTGTTGTATGCAGAAAAAGTCGTTTGTGTTGCTTTCAGCTCATTTATTTCAGTGTGTCCATGTCCACCCAATTCGACTGTTACAAGGCCATTAAATAAGCGTTATCGCTCGGGTCATTAGGAGCCAACTATGTTGTAAAAGTGAAAGTGAAACTTAAAAGCAACACGCTCTAACACGTTGCAAAACTGAATGAAACGTTACATTTTTAACACAAACAGAACAGCTTGTTAAGTTTTAGGCAACAAAACCACTTAGTTAAGTTAAGGGAAAAACATCATGTTTCTCCCTTTCACATCTATCTCTCTCACTATCAATAAAGGCATGAAAAAGCCCAAAAATAATCTGAAATAAATTAATTAATTAATTAATAAATAAATAAATAACTAGGTTTCAAAAGTGAAAGTGAACTTAACACTTGTGATCATAAAGACTACACGTCTCCAACACACTTCTACTTCTGCTTCTGTCACTACGTTCGCTAGAGGTCACTGTCATGTTCTTTTATACCTTCTTTCGGTGATCGGCCACGTGAATATATGATAAAACCTCATTTTGGTTGGAGAAGTTACGTTTTTAATATTTTCTTTTAACCACCAATAACGCCTATTCTATTTAACGACCTGATAACAGAAATGTCCGATCAGTGGGTGGGGGTGGAGGGGGGACCAAAATATTAATATATTAACTGGCACAGGGACTGGAGGAGGGAGACATGTCTGCGGATATTAAATGACAGTAAATTAAAACCATTAATATCTGTTTTACAAACAATAATAATTACAAGGCAAACTTAGAGCCATAAATTACAATGTTAAAGGAACAGTTGACTGACATTGGGGGGGACAAAGAGCTTATTCGTTTTCTGGGGGAGAGTTAAATGAGAAGATTGATACTGGTCTCGTGTGTGTCTGTTAAATATGAAGCTATAGCCAACAGTTGTTTAGCTTAGCTTAGCATAAAGACTGGAAACAGCTAGATTGACATAATCACCAGCCCCTTTGAAACTCACTGATTAACATCTCGTTTGTTTGATATGTGCAAAGTGTAAAAACACAATTTCCCACTTTATGGGGGTTACGGCCGGATTATATGTTGGCTGTGACCAATACCTTCCTGGAGTCTTCGCTGGTTGCCTGGCAACTGCTCAGAGCCAAGAAATAACCCGACACATTACCCCCCCTATAAAATGGCAAATTGTTGTTTTCACACTTTAATTCATCAAAGTCTCCTCCTGGAAGCGAATAAGCTTCTTTCCCAAAATGTTGAATTAGTCGTTAAGTTAAATTTGTTAGTTCTATATTAGGAAATGTCTAAAAGGGCAACTAAAATAACTAATAATCCCATTCATGAGCTATGAGCACATGTAAACTCCAGCTGACCTGTCTGATGGTTTAGGGTCAGCAGATCACGCGGTTAACAACACTCAATCTCCTCATAAATGGTTTTGTACATTCAAGCGTAGCACTGGAGTCATATAATTTACTGTGCTGGCAATAATCTCCACTATAATCCATTATTTTACGATAAGAACCGGTTTGAAAGTACTAAATCTTGTGATCCTGTTCAGTTGCCTTAAAGGCGCAATGTGTAAGATGTGGCCTCATGCTCCACAGAAATAGGGGGCAGCATTTCACCTCTACTACTGGGTCCATATAATCAAAATTTACAGTCATCAATTATAAACAAAAAAGTAAAAAAAAGTGAAACTACTAACTAACAGCAGGGCAAGAATGCTATAATAATTTAACCAAACTGCTGAAATTCTGAGACGGTCAAAATAACGAATGAACTATATTTTACTATATTATTTTCATCCCTCAGAGATGACAAAAAAATCGTTCTTCCCTCCATTGAAACAAACCAAATAGACATAAAACACACAATGTTTAGAAGTCTACAGTTGTCTAATCAAACTGTAGTAAACTGTAAACTGAGGATTGCTTGGGAAGCATCTCAAACATGACAGCTTCTTCATGAAATTATTCAATACCTGGAAATGAAGATGATGTCATTGATGTTACACTGGTTGTAGTGGCTGTACCTTCAACTGTCCAAATGCCTCTGCCACCTTTGAACAGAACGATTAAAGCGATTCTTAGTTCTTCTGAGGCTGGGCCGGGATAAAAGTGATTTGTCAAGCCGAGAAGCAATTTCTGAGATGCATGCAGCGTGCACATAATCCATTCATGCTGCCAAGCGCTGCGCCTAAAAAGGTTTTCAATTTAATTACATGCCGATCGGCTTGTCTGGAGACATTTTTCTGTACCTGGTAGTGAAGGGGAGACAGTTGGTGTTAAACTGGTTGTGACAGATGTATCTCTGTGAGCTGTGGGTGTGGGTGTGGCAGGTGAATCTGTAGAAGTGGGCGCTTCTGTGGAAAATAATCATTGTTGTCAGAATATCTATGAAGTCTTAATATGCTGGATTCTTTGCTGGGAGAGAGGTGGAGTAAAAATGATTGAATATGTATCAGTTATTCTCTCTATACATTTATATACCTTGTGGTGGAGGTGTAGGTGTTGCCATTGTTGTTGTAATTCTTAAATCTTCTGTTGTCTGACCTATGAATAAAAAAAACGACTGAATTTATCAAATAAAAACCGATGAGGTTGGTGATGGAGCTACATATATATTTCAGTTTACATGCAGAATGTAGCCGTGCCTACAAATGACATGCATTTATCAGTAACATGCTTCTTATTCTACTCCATGCTATGTCAACAGAGAAAATCGAATGGATTGAAATCGGTTTAACCATCCGTTTGAAGAAAACTATGTTGTGTTAGGTGAAGGACGGTTTTGACCAATGACCAGCTCTTTAAAGGGACTGTTTGTAACTTTGTAAGCGTATAAATGTAGCGGGTCGGCACACATGCGCGCTCGCGTATGTGCGTTCGCGTATGCCGGGAGCCTCGTCTCCTCTGCCTGCTCGCCTTCACTCAGACAGAGCGCGCGTTCTCGCGTACTCGCTCCACCTCTAGACGTGAACGCGCGCTCACTCCACACTGCAGAAGAGTTAGTTTAGCTCTGAGAATATTCAGTGAATGTTCAGTGGACGTTTGTGCAGAAATAAATGCTGCAGCTCCTCCAGAGAGAAACGTTACCGTCTCCCTCCTGCGCCCGCAGGGAGACACCGGGTGCCGGTGTCACGGTTCACGTTTCTCTCTGCAGAGGCTCGTCACTTCACAAGACATGGAAAACCTCTGTTGGTGCGCGCTGTGTCAGTGAAGGCAAGCAGGCAGCGGAGGAGAGGCTCCGGTTGCCGGTGTCTCCCTGCGGGTGCAGGAGGGTGAGGCAGGAAAAGCCAACACTAGGATCGGATCTAAATCATGATCATGGAGAGACCTTGGTCTGGTCAGCTAACATTACTGCCAAGCAGCTGAAATATAGAGTGATACTGTGCTTTTAGCTGACGTGTGTCGCCTCACTGTTTTGAGCGATGCTCGTTCAGGTATATTTAGAGCGAGCAAGCGCGAGCCCGACGCTGACTTTTGTTGATTTCACAGCCACAGGTGTCGCTGTTAAGAAGCATTTCTGAAAGTTACAAATAGTCCCTTTAAAGAAAGGTTACTCTTTAGTCAATACAATGTTAAGCTGTGAATGGAGGGGATGAGTGTGTGAATGAATGTTTCTCCCTTTCACGTCTATCTCTCTCACTATCAATAAAGGCATGAAAAAGCCCCAAAAATAATCTGAAATAAATAAATTAATTAATTAATAAATAAATAAATAACTAGGTTTCAAAAGTGAAAGTGAACTTAACACTTGTGATCACAAAGACTACACGTCTCCAACACGCTTCCACTTCTGCTTCTGTCACTACCTTCGCTAGAGGTCACTGTCATGTTCTTTTATACCTTCTTTCGGTGATCGGCCACGTGAATATATGATAAAACCTCATTTTGGTTGGAGAAGTTAAGTTTTTAATATGTTTTTTGAGTTTAAGAAGGCCCCTTCTGACCAACATCTATGGGGCTTATAACCACCAACAACGCCTATTATTAAATGATCTGATAACAGACATGTCGGATCAGTGGGGGAGGATGGGGACCAAAATATTAATATATTAACTGGCACAGGGACTGGAGGAGGGAGACATGTCTGCGGATATTAAATGACAGTAAATTAAAACCATTATTATCTGTTTTACAAACAATAATAATTACAAGGCAAACTTAGAGCCATAAATTACAATGTTAAAGGAATAGTTGACTGACATTGGGGGGGACAAAGAGCTTATTCGTTTTCTGGGGGAGAGTTAAATGAGAAGATTGATACCGGTCTCGTGTGTGTCTGTTAAATATGACGCTATAGCCAACAGTTGTTTAGCTTAGCTTAGCATAAAGACTGGAAACAGGGGGAAACAGCTAGATTGACAAAATCACCAGCCCCTTTGAAACTCACTGATTAACATCTCGTTTGTTTGACAGAATATCTATAAAGTCTTAATGTGCTGGATTCTTTGCTGGGAGAGAGGTGGAGTAAAAATGATTGAATATGTATCAGTTATTATCTCTATACATTTATATACCTTGTGGTGGAGGTGGAGGTGTTGCCATTGTTGCTGTAATTCTTAAATCTTCTGTTGTCTGACCTATGAATAAAAAAACGTTGAGGTTGGTGGTGGAGCATGCATATATATTCAGTTTACATGCAGAATGTAGCCGTGCCTACAAATGACATGCATTTATCAGTAACATGCTTCTTATTCTACTCCATGTTATGTCAACAGAGAAAATCAAATGGATTGAAATCGGTTTAATCATCCGTTTGAAGAAAACTATGTTGCGTTAGGTGAAGGACGGTTTTGACCGATGACCAGCTCTTTAAAGAAAGGTTACTCTTTAGTCAATACAATGTTAAGCTGTGAATGGAGGGGATGAGTGTGTGAGTTAGTAAGCAAACAACTTGGGAGTGAGCACAGATGTGAATGATGAATAGAAGAATGTTGTAGAGTTTGAATAGGCCTACTACTTCATAAAAGAGCTGTAATTAGTGTCTCAAGAGGCTTGCAAGGCAGTGTGACACCATGGCAACACCTATAGTAGGCTATGTGCTCTGTATATAATTGAATACAGTATAACACAGTTTGTTTGGGTGCTTGAAAGTGCACTGCAAACTGGCTGCTGATCTTACATGCCTCTGTTTATGCCCATTAAAGACTGGGAATGTATGACCATGCCTGTGGTTTCGCATCATTTAGCCCATTAACTACAAGTCATTTACACGGCAACATGTCAAAGCATAACAGTGGGTTTTCCTACTGATTTATTACATTCCAGGCTGAATTTTATTAAATGTATTCAATACAGTATGAACATCAAATGGCAGAGCTTTGAAACTTGCTTAAAGGGGACATATCGTGCTCATTTTCAGGTTCATACTTGAATTTTGGGTTTCTACAAGAACATGTTTACATGCTTCAATGTTTGAAAAACACGCTATTTTTCTCATACTGTCTATCTGAATATACCTGTATTCACCCTCGGTCTGAAACGCTTCGTTTTAGCACCTGTCTCCTTAAGCCTGCATGTGATATAGGAAGAGGAGCCAAATCTGAATGTCTTGATGAATCACCTGTTTTCTGATCTAGACAGCCCACAAACTGACTGGGTTTTCTTATTTCATAGTTTGTGGGTTGGTAGGAACGCCAGATACCCAAATGTAGTAGGGGTGTTAGTCACAAGTTTCATCACGATACATTATATTGATTCTATGGACAATGATACGATATTTGCAGATATCACAGTCTGCCACGATACGATTTTGATCCAATTCAATTCAGGGGCCTGCAATCAATATGAGACAATATCGTATTTCATACAACACAATCAGTTCGATTTTTATTAACTCACAAACAGCAACTAAATTATGATTTGACATTTTTATTACTGGGCTCTTCCAGACATTTTAATGAAAAATTAAGTTGAAATGAATTTAAATGAAAATATCTATTTGTTATTCTATAAAAAGAATACAAATGAGACCTCCTGCTGTTCACTATAAAGTGACACATTTCTTATATTTAAGTGAAAATGTTTTTTTTATCAGTTAAGAATTTCAAAATAAAAGCGTCTCTTAAAGATGATGAGATATATCAACGTTTACACAGTGAACATTTGTTTATGTTAACACTGTTAAAGCAGTTGTGAGAGAACTGTTCCCAACTGTCCAGGATGGTGTGTTCAAGGACATTCAGATGTGTGAGAGTTTGATGGTGGAAAGCATTGCTTTCATTTACTAGCCAAAGTACTTTGTCTGACAATTAAACCTAGAGCAAAAACAACATGCTAATATGGCCGTGATGAAAAAGATAATGTGAATTTCTGCTATTAAAAACGTTGCTGCTTGGCAGCTCACTCCCAAGTCTCAGATGTCAGAGTGTTGTGAACGTCTTACGAGCCAAGTCTTATTAAAGGGGACATATCATGAAAAGATCACTTTTTCAGTGTTTGTGCACATACATTTAAGGGGTGTAACGATACATTGATCTGGATTGATATATCAATTTAAAGATCAAAGGTCCAATATCATCAATGTACTTTGGCTGGTAAATGAAAGCAATGTTTTTCACCATCAAACTCTCACACATCTGAATGTCCGTGAACACACCATCCTGGACAGTTGGGAACAGTTCTCTCACAACTGCTTTAACAGTGTTAACATAAACAAATGTTCACTGTGATCGCTTACATCTATAGTCAGTGCCTGCAAGCTGATTTTCATATTGCATTGAAATGAATGGGAACCAGTGGCTAAAAGACTGGAATTATATCTACAAACATTTATTTGATATTAATTTAATAATTGTAGGAATAAAAATGGTCCAGAGTCAACGTATTCTCATACAACGGTTCGTATGATATCTTACAAAAAGATTATTCCTCCTTTTTCGTTCGTTTTCCCACGAATGTCCAGCAATGCGTCAAAATAAACTTCCATCTTCACAGGAAACAACTTCCTTAGTTTTAGGCAAGAAAGCTCCTTAGTTAGGCTCAGGGAAAAGATTGATTTGTCTAGGATTAGACAACAAAACTACTTAGTTAGGTTTAGTTTGGTTTAAAATAACTCTGGAAGTGGCGTTACTTAAGTACGTAAGTTACATGACAAATAAATCAACGCTGACTTCTGGTTTTACACGGGACATGAACAGCGGTCTCTTCGGGGAAAGTCCAGTATTTTTTTGACCCACCGATCCTCCCTACGCGGCGTTCAACCCTATCTATATGTCCTGGTTCACAATTACATTAATTTCACTCTAATTGTTTTCGTGAGATATACTTGAATTACAGTTGTAGTATCTACTTTTCGTAGGTCCTACGAAACACTGTATGAGACCAGCCTGAAAGAGTATTTGTAATTAATGGGTTAAAACATGCTTAACTACCTGTGTGGTCCTTGAATGACTTAAACAATACTTAGTTATGCCTGAAGCTTTGTCGTCAGTGTAAACAGTAACAAGTCATGGATGGAGTGTGCTTACCTTCACATGTAGGAGGCTGAGAATCGTATTCACCAGTGTCACTGCAGACAAGGTTATCATTTCCAATGAGGACGTATCCCATGTTGCAGAAGTACTGTATGATTTCTCCATATTTTGGGTATTCTTGAGAATCCCATGAGCTTTTGCCATTGATCACGTTGACAGGTTTGTCACATGTTAAAACTGAGGAATCAGAGAAACACATGTTTCCACACTTTCATATCACAAAGTAATTTGGATTAAAGATAAATAATCCATCTTGTCGTCATATAAACGGTGCTTCTTGCTGACTAACGTAGAGAAGAGAGAAAAAGCACAAAAAAAAAAAGTCTGGAAAAAGAAAAGGACTGCTGCTTTGCCACGTATTAAAACGACTCCTGCAGTTGACAGAAACAGTCTTTTGAAAATAACTTTCGTTGTAGGAATTTACCAAACAATTGTTTTATTGCTTCTGGTTGTGGCTTCAGGAAATACAAAACTAGAGCCACTTACTTTCACAAGTGGTGCTACTTCCACTCCAGCCGTTCGCATAGCACGTTCTGTAGGCTGATCCGCTGATCTCGAAGCTGTTGGAAGGTGGAGGAACATAAAGCAGGACTGTTTATTTAAGGAGGCATTGATACGGCAGAGCCATGATTTTGTAATGCAACGGAAAGGTAATAACAACTTTGAAACTAAATTCTTAAAGAGTTTAGTCAAGAACAATGTATCAACAATTATCTCAATGTTGGCAAAAGGAGAGCCAAGTTTCTAATCAGTGAAACCATAACGTAGCTGGGCTCTATCTGTCTTTCCAGACTATTTTCTTTTCTTTAGAGACTGTTTCCATTAGCAAATCCACCTTGATTTCAGTCATCTAGGTCTGTTTGCCAGCAGCACTTTCTTGTGTTGGCAGTACAGCAAACAGAGATACTTTTTATGTAAATGAACATGACTATCTACTGGGGGCACCCTTTGTGTTGTCACTGGAACTGCTCCATGCACACTTGTTTCTCTAAATGTAATTTCAGATGAAATTCAACCAGATAGCAATTACATGGGAAAATAGTTCATATTTTATACTCACCCTTTATCACAAATTACTTTTATTGTATCACCAAACAGGGTACCAGAACTGATATTAAAACTCATATGCAGTTGAGGTTTAGGGTCACCACAGTCCTTCTCTGTAATATAAACACAAACAACAGGATGATGGACTTTTAGGCCCAGGATATTTACCCCAAAATGACAGAATAAAGCTGTTTTTTTGTCAACAGTAGAAGACGGTGTTTGATCAAAGTTTCAGTGCTTAAAGTAGACAGGACTCACTTTTGCATTTGAGAGCTAGTTCAGTCCAGATGCCGTCAACGCATGTTATGATCTCAGAGCCACTTTCTTTAACAAATCCATGACCACACTCTAAAGTGACTTCCAAACCTTCTGGAAAAGCATTCAGTAGAAGTGTTGCGTCGGTTAAGACGATATTTGCCCCTTCCTGAGGTTTAGGACAGTCGGCTGGGTAAAACAAGAGACAAAGATGCAACATCAACATCAATTGACACAGCTTTCTGTTTTCAAATTAGCCAATAAAACAGTAAACCAGAAATCCAGTAACATGATTAAATACATAAGTAAATAAACAAAGCTAATATGAGTCTCATAATGTAGTCGTTCATAGAGATGATACAATGCATTTGAGAAAATTCCTTGCCAAGTTTAACAATGCAGTTGTAAATGATGGTAATCATAAATAAATACTGGTCAGTTTCTCACTTTCTAATACGTCATCAAGTCTGAAGTTATAATTGTTAATAAGTCATTAATAAAGGCTTTTTAATCCATCAGCTCTGCAGTTAGAAATGTTAATAAATTATTAAATTAGATTAAATCTTTATTTATCTTTATTTAATTTTTTAAAATAATAAAGCCTTTAATTACAACTAATAAAGCCTTTATAAGGGGGGCGGGAGGGGCTTATTATAAAGTGATACTGAAAAAAAATTACAGAGCTTCTCTTCCAAAAAGAAGTGGTGTATCTGTGGAAAATCAACTTTTTGGACAGTCCACAGTTTCTTTTGGCATCTTCACACTTCACGGAATTTTCTTATCATTCATTTATCATTCAGAGGAGTGCAGGTTAATGTCTTTACCTGACAGTTCATCTCACAAAAGCTGTCCTAGAATATTTCTTACAGAGACGAGAAAGTATTAAATGTAGAATTTAAAGTCTTATACACAAGTGGCCACTTTATTAGGTACACAGACCTCTCCCAACATAAAGTATATCAGAGATCATAATGTTCAGTTTTTGTTGACATTGTTGAAAATGTGTAAATTCAACTATCACTGAGGTCATAGTTAAAGGTGTTGCTGTACTGGACTACATTAGGCTATATTGAAAGTTGTTCCTAATTTTTGTCCTTCCCATTTCCCATAACTCTATGTCATAACTATGACCCCAATGCTTAAAAACACATTATTAAATGAATAGACAGTGTCAACAAAAAAACTGATAATTATAGGCTCTATAACAGTTTGCAAAACATTTTACAGATGTACCTGATAAAGTGGACACTGGGTGTATATTAATATTGTTAATTTTTTACTGTTATTTCATAGAAAAAAATACACATTTTTGTATGTTCAGTATACAGGCATCATTCTGTATAATATTGTATTCGATTAAAAAAAAAAAATTAAAATAGTAAACTTTTCTAAGGCATACTTTTATAGAAGATGACATTACAGTAAGCAACAGTTAGGAGGAAAATGAAGCCTGGCTGTTCTCTGGAAGTCTCATGTGACTTGATAAATATTATCTCATTAACCAGACTGCGAGGCTGATCTTATATACTACTGACCTGCTGCCTTCATGAAGAAGAGGTGTAGTAACAGCAGACATCTGACTGCTCGTCGTCCAGTACAGGTGTCCAGTAAAACGTCCATGCTGGTTCTGCAGAAGGAGACTAAAGGTTTCTGGTCCAGATTCTGTCTTTTCAGTCCAACTTCTCCAGAGAGGCAAGACCCGAGTGTCTCCGCTGCCTGACGGTCTACAGTGGTCCTCCCTCCCCTGAACGCACCACTACTATCAATCCTGTCTATGGTCAAGTTCACTTCAACAGGCCCAATGACAGGAAGTGAGAAAAAGAAAAACTACTTCACAATAAAAGCGAGGATATTATCCCCAAGAAACACTATTATCATCATAATAATTAAAACATTGATCATTAAAGGTACTATTTGTTTACAAATAACAGACATTTAGCCAGCCAGGTAGGCTACTCAGAGGCTATTACACGGGCTATACATAGGGGTGTCACGATAGCCTACCAGTAGCCTATTAACGATAACCTGTGATATTTAAAAAAAATAAAAATAAATGAATGATTAATATCATGTTGATAGTACATATATGATAACACTGTGTAAATAATCCAGCGTCTCTTAAATCATATACAGTAATGTTTACAGACTCTCTTTCCACCCAAGGCCTATGGAAAGGAGGCTGGGTCACAGTTTGACATGGGTCTTGGGGTTTGGGATATGACACATGCGCAGTGTAACTGAAGCTGCGGTCGTGCGTTGCGATTGGCTCAATTTCTGCGAGTGCAGACCAGATTTTACTGCGCACATCATATGACCCAGCCTCCTTTCCATAGGCCTTGTCTTCACCTCCCTGTGTGTGTAAGGAGAGACAAAACACACAATAAGCAAAGTTAAAGATGAATTTGTCTGATAGCATTTCTATTATTATTATTATTTTATTTATTTATTTAATTAATTTTCTATAGATATCACAATAGTATTGCTATCATGAACTCTTTTGGCCACGATAATCGTGTAACTATGCCTAGTTAAAATCTGATATCGTGAGACTCCTACTTGTACTAAGCCTACATGCAATCCTGTGGCATTTATAGATTCACTGACTGGATAAAATGTTAATTTACTATGTTTCCATTGTTTCATTTTCTTATCTACCGCTTTGTTTTGTTTGATAAGCATAAACTAGTGTCTTATTTTGAAAGGGAAAACAGGAAGTTTTGCTTTTAAAACAGTTTATCTTGACCTTCAATGTGCTCCAGAGTCAGGGGGTAAACCGACAGGCACAGACGGAGTGAACAAATGAAGACATGTAAATAAAGTCTATGACATATTTGAACAATTTAAGTTAAAAGATGTGTGTTCTTTTAAATACCAGTAACAAACTCCCAGTATGTCCACCAGTAAGAGCAGCTCAGTCTAGTCCCACCTCCTGTGAGAAGTGTAGACGTCTCCCCACATGTTGCAACACCAAAAAGTGGAAACATGATGGGTGTGTCCTGGAAAAAAGGGGGTATTCCCTCTTTGAGTCCTCCAAGGTGGAAGCCTTTCAGTAGTCTATCACCAAGAGAACATAATACAAATCATAATAATACAATTTCAATACATGTGGTGTTGGTTAATAATAAAAATACCAATACTGTAAATACACAAATACGCAATAAAGTCAGGGATTGTGATAGAGAGGATTTGGATGTTTTTCATAGCAGTTTACACTTCGTTACAGAGCCTGCGTCACTTTGTGGGGTTTGGGTTATTGTCATGGATACATTCCACAGTTTCTCAGACAAAGGGGTTGTGCCTCGTTGCTTCTCACACACACACACTCACTGGGGTAAATTCCAAGGAGTTCACTTCACCACCCACTTTAAACCATTTAAGTAAGTTTGTCGACAGGGGCCGTCTCCGTCCTCCACCGAGAGTTGCCTAAGAAACACAGATTACATGGAAAGCTGGCAACAAAGAGCTCATGAAGTTTAGTCGACCATAACCTACCACCAGGATAGGGGATATTTTTTGATTGCATCATTCAAAAGTAGGATATTAAAGGAGGTTTCACTTGTCTGCACACTCAATCTCAATAAAATTTGACCTTTTAAAACTGTGTGGTACACCTCACGCCCTTCTGAGACGTTCAAAAAATGAGTATTAGTTGATAATGAATACTAGTCTGTCAAGCAACCTCTCAAGTCCCCAAGAGTTGTAGCCTTCTTTCCTTATCTCTCCAAACACCATGTGTCCAAGTGAATGATAACGACCCCACCCTCTTAACAACCGACCAGGAAAAATGCATCTGCTTCTCTTCACGTCTGATAATGAATGAGAGAGGCTGCCACCCAACCGTTACTATCTGCTCGCTGCTGCATAGTTCACCTGCCTCTCTCATGCTCAAACATACCAAGGATGTGATGTAAAGAGTAGCAGGATCATAACCTTTTACTCCTCTCATACGTTTTATCTTCACACACACATAGGCTATATCACGACATAACACATGTTACCTACAAAAAGTTTTGTTTTGGTGAACTTTGGTGGACCAGCATGCACCTGGGTGGGCTTATGGTATTTTACCAGAACAAGAGGGACATCCATGTTTTCTTTGTGCTTCGTTTGCTTGTTTTTTGGATAAATAAATCATCAGAAACACACATATTTTGCATGGACAATGGACTCTTTTACCTGCGTTAACCACATACCCATGGTGTGTCAGTAGCCTTTTGATTTAAGTTTGACTTAGATTTTTCTAACAAACAGCCTCTACAGTGCATAGATTAGAAAAATTATCATCTGAGTCAAGACATTTTATTCTTATCTCAATTGATGATCTCTCTCTTCCGACCAGTCCTGCCATCTAGTGGTGAGACAAATGAGCTACATCAAAACCCAAAAGCTCTGACTACTGACTGTAACAGGACAACCATGATACAAAAATCATGTGTTGTTTACTTCCAGTGTGAAACGTGAGTCAGTGCAGCGGTTTCCTCCTTATTCATGCAGACACAAACAAGATTCTTTTGCACAAGGGGAACTTAAAGGGGAACACTACCTAAATCAAGAATCCCAATATGTTATCTCCAGGGCCGAGGGAAGTTCAGTCAATATGTGTGAACACGAGCTACTCTCTCTCAAAACCAGAAACCAAAGAAGTAAGTCTCAAACTTGTGATGTCATAGGGTATAAAGTCTGGAGCTGCTCCATAGACAATGAATGGGAGACTGATTTTGTGGACAGTTTTTTTTTTATACCCAAATAATCTTTATTATATTGCAGTGTTCTCAGTTGTGAAGTAGAAAATGTGCCTATATACTCAGATCATTCTCCTGGGTGGTCTCAGTGTCATCTATAACATCCCAATTCATTGTCTATGGAGCAGCTGCAGACTTTATACCCTATGACATCACAAGTTTAAGTTTTAGCACTCTAGTTTTTGGATTTGGGAGAGAGTTGTTCATGTTTACTAATATTTTTGGACTGTCTTAGACCACAGGAATAACATGTATGAATTTTGAAAATGGGCATAGTTCCCCTTTAAGTCATTTGACAGATTTACATTGCGCATAAGTACTGCACTAGTTTGAAAAAAAAAAAAAAAGTGCTTTGTATGTGTGTTCGGTACTGAGCGAACAAGGTGAAGAAGTGGTGGTTGTGGTAAAAATGTGAATAATAGAACATCTTTATTTATGCCTAGTCAAACCTCTAATGTTCAATACATCTAAGCTATAGAAATCAGCAATAACAGGAACAAAGAAATCTAATAAAAACTGACCCACATCTGATTTTTTGTTCCACGTTAATGCAGCAGAATGTGATTGTTTTCAGACAGAAAATGCAACAAAAACACAACATTTGGGTTACAGAAACCTCAGATTTTCTTCCTAAGGTGTATTTCTGAAAATAGAGTGTCCTAGAAAAAAGAAGAGGTCAAAGACAATAGCTCTTTGCAGAACATTTACCTCAGCTATGAAATAGTCACAATCCAGCTCCACACATCATTTCTTGCCCGTACCTGAAATAGAACACAATTCCAGTCATTTTAAAGCAATTTAAGTCAATTATCACACCACATGCAATTACCACTCGTTCTGTAGCCATTAAGGCCGCTCTTCTACGACTGTATTGAGCTCTGACAGACTGAGGGGCTCTCATCCAAACCAGGGTCAAAGACAGGTCACTAACGTACAGTAATGGATGTGCCGAGGGTCTTTGTAGTCATTCACACATACATTGGACTTATAGATACTGTATGTATCCAAGACAAATTTCCCTCAGGACAATAAAGTCCATCTTATCTTACTTCATCAATGAAGCATTCAAAACAACTGTACTCATAGACGGATTATGAGACAATGGACCAACTCAAACTCGAAGATTCTCAGAGTCTACTTTTGGTAATTTTGCGTCCCTTTGTGGTTGTTTTGCATCTATTTTTAGATATTTTATAATCTAAGTGGTCGTTTTGAGTCTCCTTCTAGTCATTTTGGGTCATTTGTAGTTGTTTTGTGTCCCTTTGTGATTGTTTTACATCTATTTTTAGTCACTTTGCACCTCCTTGTGGTCATTTTGTGATTGTTTCGCATCTATTTTCAGTCATTTTGCATCTCTTTGCAGTAACTTTAGGTCTCTGTGTGGTAATTTTGGGGTCATTTGTAGTTGGTATGTGTATGTTTTTGGTTGTTTTGTGTCTATTTTCAGTCATTTTGTGTCGTTTTGTGTCTTTTCTTTTCAGTGACATTTTGTAAGTCAAGCCCCCTCACCCTATGGGCCCCTTGGGCCTGTGCCCGGTAGGCCCGTTCAGTAATCCATACATGACTGTACTGCTGTAGATGCCTGTGGTGACAACAGCCATGTTTATACAGTAGCCCAGAACGGATAAACCAAACACTGGCACAAGCAAGAACCTTTCTCGTTTTTAGGTTACCTGAAGGCCACTGTGGTTCTCAGACACGCTTGTGAAACCGAAGTAACGTGAGCCACAGAGTGCAAAACTGTAGTAGTGTTATTATGGTAAGGATGGCCTCTGAGTGAGGCGAACGTCGTTACAACGGTTTTGCACTCGCCGGCTCATGTTACCACAGTCTTGGAAAGGGAGCAAAGGGGTACTCTGTTGGTTGCAATCTGCAACCACACCATTAGATGCCACTACATCCATACCTTTATAGCCACCATACCACTATACCTTTAAGGTTAAAATGTTATTATAAAATGAATCTGTGGTCTAAATATTTATAATTTCAAAGTGAAATGTATCAGTCAGGGACGTTGACTTATACAGTAGAAGACCCCTTCAGTTAATCCAATTTTGATTTATAAAAACTTAAAAGACCCTGCACAAGAGAAATCTGTTTGAGGTTTTTTTTAATTCAATATATGCAATTCATTCATGTGTTTCAGCTTAATTTGGGTTCTCATTTCAAATACAGCCCCATCATTCATGCCTGCTTTTGAAATATGGATATTTAATGCACATGACGCATAAGATGCCTCTGAGCCTTCTCGTGTAATTGAAAAAGCATTTCCTTCGTGCAGTGAAGCTCTCTCCGAGCTCTGTGGAGAAAAGCAGTTGGCTACCATGACAACTGGAAATCTACCATAGTAACAGCGGCTAATGCTGCTTTGTCATATGAAAGGACAGTATTGTTGGCCTGCAGTGAGAAACAAATTAATCTAAATATATTATAATACCTAACATAATACCTTAATGATTGTTCTGTGAACAATTCCGACAGAAATATAGCCTATGATGGTCTTAATTAAAAATGTATAATTGATGTGTATTTTATTTTCAGTACAAGAGGTCCAGAGGGTGTTTTCAGTAAAACTTTATTTTTCAGTGCATGAACGGAACACCATGTCAAGGTCATAGTCTATCCTTTTCAATTCATTTTTAAATATTTTCTCTTTTTTTTACATAAAAAAATAATGGAGCGATTTAATATACCTCTATTTTTTTCCCCCCCGAAAGAGCACTCAGCAAGTATTTATAAAGGTGCTGTACAATGTACAAACATTTACATCTACTGTTCCTACAGAATGTAGAAGAAACCACGAGGATTGTTTTTCTAATGAAGCGATGCAAGGCCACAGTATGATACAGAGACGAGATAAAAAGAAAATGGTCAAAATAAAAGCATGAAGGAGTACAACAGTGCAGGGGACATACAATAAAAAAGGGCATTATCTGACTCGCCAGAGTGAACTGCCTTTACCTGACACTCACGGTTGGATGTATTCATTCAACCAACCACTATTACTATTGCACAAAGACCTACCGCTGATTGGCTCATAGCGCTTCGTCGAGTATTTTTTTAACCTGAAAACTCCCTTTTACAATCACAAGCTCTTATCACAGTCAATCACAGACCTTAAAGGGGACATATCATTCAGTTCTTCAGTTCTTGTGCACATACATTTGAGTGCCTACCTACTCACTAGGGCTGGATATAGGTACTCGATACCTTTAAAGTATCCACCGAAATAACCCAGTACCAAGTAGTATCGAAACTTCTCTGCAGTTGATCCTTTTTGTACCCAGATCTTGAAAAATAATTACTATATGTCAGAGCACGCGAGCTCCTTTACCGCTCACACCATTAGTTCGAAACATGCCCGAGTGAGCCTGACCCAGAATGTATCTGTGTGTTGCGCATGGCGGCTGCGTAGGATTGTTTCAGCCTTGTGTGATCCAAACATTTCCAATAACTCCAGAGCATTGTAAAGTCTAAAAGTCAGCAGTTATTGAAAAAAGATAAATGTTTTTATCTAACGAAATATTCTGTTTCAATCCATATTTGTTGGCATTTAGCCTTTCAAAAACAATATTTTCACTGCGGTCAAAAAACTGACTGCTCTCACACTCGCAGCACACAAATGACATACCTGTATTAACGGAGCAGTCTAGCAGCAATCGAATGAAACTGATGAATTCTATTCATTAAAGAAAGTTGATTTAATGAAAAAAAAAAGACTGGCTTATTTATTCCGATGAATCACTTAAGTCAAATTGAGAATTTTGTTTGAGGATTTATTTTTAGGATGATGTCATCATAAAATATGACTACAGGCATTCAAAGCTTTATCCACCCAAACCTCAATAGAAGCTTCAAATATTAAAAAAATGACATTCGCAGCTTGTTGCATTTTTGGAGCGAGCGGTGAGCGGCTTTAAGCTTGGGAGCCGAGGGAACAAACGAACAGTTTCACATGATGGGTACCATATGAAGAACTCTATTGGTATTGGTATCACTTCAGGGATACTGGTATTAGTACTGGCGTCGTAATTTTTTAAACAACACCCAGCCCTATAGCCCACACACTGTGAAATAAGACAACTCAGACAGTTTTTTTGTGGGCTGCCTAGATCAGAAAACATGTGATTCAACAAGCCATTCAGATTTGGCTCCCCTTCCTATGTCACATGCAGACTCATTGGAATATATCGCATCATATTTTTCTTGTAAGCCAATCAGAGCAGACTGGGCTTTTTCAGGAGGAGGTCTTAAAGAGACAGGCGCTAAAATTGAGCTTTTCAAACAGAGGGTGAATACAGGTATATTCAAACAGACAGTATGAGAAAAAGAATGTGTTTTTTGAACATTAAAGCATGTAAACATGTTTTACAAGAAACCCAAAATATACAACAAGTATGAACCTGAAAATGAGCATGATATGTCCCCTTTAATCATCATTTCACTTTCACTGACACTGACTTTATCACACGTTTGCTACTATACTGTGTTCCCTGAGCTCATCTGAATATGTCTTAATCTCATAAACTGTATTAGCAGGTATGTTGAGTATATATATATAATTTTCTCTGATTTCACAGCAGAAGCTTTGAAAACCTGAAGTAACAGTGAAGTCAGACTACAGTCTCATTTCCACTGACTCCACGTTTGGAACCAATTGTTAATCTCACAAGCTCAACGACCTTTATAATATGTAATCAGCTGGGATCTTTGTATACCTGTCTTACATCAGCAGCATGCTCAATACCTCAGTAAACCACCACATCACTCTCTAAGCTCCATTATCCTTCAAGCTATACCATGTCAGATAGTTATACAGCAGGATTGACGAACACGTACTTTTTCAAACCCTCCTTTTCCTTTTCTCAGTACTCGGCCAAGGTAAAACCATCAGGGACACGACTTAGAACTTGCACATTATTATATAAATTGCCATTTTGGCCTTGAACAGTGAATCTTTTCTCTTTTTTTTTTAGAAAAAATTAAATAGCTTTATAAAATAATAAAAACATTAATAATAAAATGGCATCGGTAGCAAGTCAACATCACAAAATTAAATACAACTCATGGTCATTCTGTTATGCTACAAGGGCAGATGCAGTGCAATGGAATTCAATAGATATTTAAAAGTTAGAATCTGCAAAACATGACACATTCAAATATATATAATATATAATATTTCACAATGAGACACGTTTTGAGCGATTGCAAACATTTGGTACAGCGGTTTGCACGTCACCTATACATTTCATGAACTACGAGATCCATGGTAATTCCTACCACTGAAATACATCGGAGGGATGGTGAAAGTTCAAATAACATGGGACAAATCTTTTGAAGTCTATATCAAAATGTGGAATGGCTTGGTACGGCTACATATACACATATTAATCTATCGTCTAAATAAATTACACACTGGTTGGTTATCGTACACATGGTAAACAAGATCTCAAACCACAAGTTTCTGGTCTTTTTAATGGTACTGTTTTGTATGGAGGAGAGTCGTGTCTATAATCATAGAACAGTCTAGAGTAGTCCCCCCGGTTAAAGTGAACGCTTGCTGGATTGTACTGTATTTAGAAATCTGCCTGGTGTTGAGAATGAGAATTAGAAACGGGAATCATCCTCAGTGATGTGCAGAACAACGTGCAGCAAAACAAACAGAAGGACCGACTGCATGCAGTTGAGCAAACGTTTAAGAAAAAAGACAAGTCAAAATATCCGCACAATGAGGCCGAGAGCAAAATTAAACCCGAGATGACAGTCACACTTGGTGTATACTACAGGCGAGAGGCGAGGGCCTGTCTCCTTTCTTTGCATATGGGTCATTGCATTGTAATGGGTGAAGCGCTGTTGGTGGTCGTTGTTCCACAGGAGGCTCCCGGGATTGGCACATATTCACATTTCAAAAATGTCTCGTCGTGGCAAGGCCCCGAGCATGCCGCACATGCTTAAGTCCCACATCGAAGATGCCGAAGCAGCGGACAAGGCGGTGGAGAGGGTGGGGGGGAGCTGCTACATGCCAACACGTGATGTTACAGGACTCCCAAAAATAGACCTAAAAGACAAACACGGTCCAAAAAGGTAATAAAAGTGGAACCATGTTGCACTTCTCTGTTTTATGGAAGAACTCTGAAAAACGATCCACTGAGGATAGAGTTAAATATTCGCAAGTCTGGGCAATTCGATATTCCATCACAAAGGGTCACGAAGGACCTCTGCCTGGGAGAGGATTCTGGCTGTGCTGGGCACTTTCCAAGGGCCGGGGCTAATAGGTGCCTTTGGGCTCTGCGGGGTGCCTGTATTTACAGAGGCTACAAAGCCTTCTTCACTACCGACTTCTTTGGAGTAAGAAAATGTGTCTCCTCTCCCTTTTGCCTCTCTCGACAAAACCACTGAACCTTTTCTACTCCGTATACCCTTAAAAGACAACAGCGATTCTCTTTTGATGATGGGTTCTCTACTTGTATTCCTGTCTTGTGTGGATTTGTAGCTTCCATTAGCATCTCTCTGCACCAAGTCTTTACCTGTACCTTTCTCGCCCTCTCTGACCGCATGAGGGGACGTCCTGTGGTGGGGAGACTCTGCCGCCACCCTTCTTTTGAAGCTCACCTGCTCACGGCTGGGCCCGGTTCTTTCTACTCCTCTCCCTTCCATCTCCTGTCTTTGTGAAAATCTTCTGATCTCAAGATTCCCCCCTTTGCCGTTTTGCTTTTCATGATCCAAGCTCTCTCTGCTGGAAGAGTTTTTTAATCTCCTCTGAAGACCTTGTTGATGCACTGCGCGCTGCGGGGTCGAGGCCGCTTGCTGTTCAGCTTGAGGAGACTTTCTAGGGTTTGTGAATTGTGTTTTTGTCTGAGAAGCTCTATTCCTGCTCAGCATTTCTTCCTGCGCCTGACTTTCAGTCTTTTTGGGACCGTGATGCTGCTCTTTGGCTTTAGAAAATGTCTCCCCTGTGTTCTTTGGGCTGCTTAGCTCTCTGGAGTCTCTCGTGGGCCTGGTCCTCGTGTAGAAGCTCATATGCTCGGGGGAGGCGGGAGAGAGCCTTCCTATCTCTTTGTCCGCCCACTCGCCGCTCTCCTCCACTGAGCTTAAAGCCCTGTTGCTGCGGGGCTTGACGCGATGTGGGGAGATGCTGCTCCAGCTGTGGGAATGTTTCAGTTTGCTGGAGAAAGGAGGGGAAACAAATGTGGAAGCCCCGGTGGGATATGGAGAGGTCTGGGGTGATGTGTCGGAGATAAACACCTCTCCGGAATAGCTTGCGGGTGAAATGAGTTTTTGATCATGTTGACCTGTAAAGAGAAGCACAGGTTTTACATGAAGACACAATATGGGTACACAAATATTAGAAGTTCCACACAAAAAGGGAGGAAAAAGCTGATTATATTGAGAGGTTAACGGAGGGAAGATACGTGACAAAGAGGAGATTTACCAAGGTAAAAGAGAAGAGGCCAGTAAAAAGCAGTGAGGATGTTAGTGTTGGTGCTCAGTGTAGTAGCACACAGTAGAAGAAGTGGTACTACCTGCATCGGGGGCAAGAGAAGAAGAGCCAAAAGCAAGCAGATGGTTAGAGATTTAATGAATAAATAAAAAAGTCAATAAAGAAAGTACGTTCAAATCAATACGGGAGGCATTCCAAAGTAGGCTCCTTCAATTAACAAACGGATGGAGTCATTATCATTAGCTGAACGATTCAGTATTTACTGTCAGTCTGCTCTCCCTGTAAACACATTTAGTAAACAAATCCAATCCATTAGTATTGTAAACGTTAATCAAACACATCATGGTTACAACTTGATTATGAATGATATGCTGTAGATTTATAGGAATGGTTTGACATTTTGTAGAAACAAAAACGTAGCCAAGGGTTTGATGAGATGATACCACTTTCATATCTTAGAGTGATATCAATCTTCTTGTCTAACTCTTGGCAAAAAGTGATTAAATATATTTCTAAAGCTATAATGAAAGCACTGAAAATACATCTTGGAGGAAAGGAATGATTATATATTATTTAAAAATTCTATGGTAAATTATATCTAAATGTAATTTAATTTTTAATCACATTTACATGTAATTGCATGTAAATGTAATTTAGTCAACTAAGTAGGCTACTAAAGCTACCTACTATACTATCCTTCACATTGTACCAAAATAGGTTTTTAATTAAGCACTAGCAATAACTTTCTAGGCACAAAGGCAGTCCGTATAAACTTAAAATTTGATAGGAAAACTTGAATTGGTCTGTACTGTATGTTGAAACCACAGACTGTAGCCTATAGATGGACGACTCGCCTCTTCCTCTCACTGTACAAAATTGAAGCCAAAATATCTCGGATATGGGAGCTGCGATCTTGAGATTTTGACGTCACAGACTCATAACGGTTATGGAAAGTTAAAGTTACATCTCCTCTCATACAATTCCCGAGCCTCCGGCTGCGACTACTTCACTCAGAGCAGCTGTCAATCACAGCTGTCAATCACAGCTGACGTCTCACCCCCTTTTTATAGCATCACATAACTGATTAAAACCAAACTTATCAGAAAAATTAACCCTTTAACGTACATCAGTGTGATAAGAATTACCTAAAATGACACCATCTTTGGGAAAACTTTATTTGACGTGTACTTTTTGGTTTGACCCATGTCCCATCCGCTAACATGGAGGAGGTGGGATTTATAACCTGCAGCCAGCCACCAGGGGGGCAATCGTGGTATTTTGGCTTCACTTTTGGAAAGCTGTCATGTCGTCCATCTTTCTATACAGTCTATGGTTGAAACTATCATTGAATAAATTGTGTGTATATTCTACTTACTGCCATCTTGAGCCAGGCCCGCCCCAGGCCTCAACAGTAGTACCACTTTGCTCCCTCCAGCCTGGATCAGTTCAATAGCCCGTGTATGGGATATGCCGCGTGCCGGCTCCCCGTTAATCTCCACTATCTCATCTCCAACCTGTCAGCAATACAGAAAAATGCAATTATTACACAGAAACACATCTAATCAAAGCTTAACATACTCCGTTGTGCGTGCATTCACACTTTCACTTGAACGTACAGAAACGATTTATGCTTTCACACACACATCAACGTATCTAAACAGCATGTCACACACACAGTCTTGTAATACCCTGGAGGTATCCTCTATTATTGGAGTTGACAAAATAACTCATGATAAAGCGTGTAAACACGTCAGTCTGTTAGGATCTAATCAGTGTTGACACTCCTCTCCACCCTTGGATAGGCTAAGTTATGCCCAGAGATCACAGTCTGGCAAGTTGAAGATTGATTCCCGCTAGGAGCCTCTACTCTGTTCCGTCACTGCACCATCTCCCCTCTCAACCTAATAATAATAGTGTGATAATTTCACCCCCATGGCAAATTCTAATTTTGCTGAACTTCTTCCACAGACAATGTACAGGGTTAGTTACAGTGTGACCTTCAGGGAAATGGTCAATGTCGTACATAAGGGCACTAAAGAAGGATGGATGCTTGCTGATATGGACGGATAGATAGATAGATGGATGGAGGGATGGATGGATGGATGGATGTGTGAATAGATGGATGCTTGGATGCGTGAATAGATAGATAGATAGATGGATGGATGGATGGATGGATTGGTGAATAGATGGATAGATAGATGGATGGATAGATGGATGGATGAATTGATAGACAGATGGATGGATGGATGGATGGATGGATGGATGGGTGAATAAATGGATGGATGGATGGATGGATGGATGGATAGATGGATGGTAGGATGTGTGAATAGATGGATAGATAGATGGATGGATGAATGGATAGATAGATGATGGATGGATGGGTGAATAGATGGATGGATGGATGGATGGATGGATAGATGGATGGATGAATGAATGAATGGATGGATGGATGGATGCGTGAATAGATGGATAGATAGATGGATGGATGAATGGACAGATAGATGGATGGATGGATGGATGGATGGATGGGTGAATAGATAGATAGATAGATAGATAGATAGATAGATAGAAAAATAGATAGGTAGGTAGATAGATAGAGAGATAGATAGAGAGATAGAGAGATAGATAGATAGATAGATAGATAGATAGATAGATAGATAGATAGATAGATAGATAGATAGAGAATCAAGGATGTGAATTAGGTAAGGAAAAAATAAGAACACAATCAAATCAAATCTGAAAATAGAAACTTAAAGACCATCTCCAAACTCTCCATTTGCTTTGTAAAGAGCTTGAATTAATTTGCTAAATGAAAGCAAAAAATAAACTGCCAACACATCTTAGCTGAAAGCTTCTCCAGCATTACACCCTGAACACTGTAACTGGCAGTTGTTGAAACACAATTCATTAGTTTAATCTCTGGTGCGTTCAGCACACAGCAACAGAAACAATATTTACCTCTCCCTCATATACTACTAAATGTGCAAAATTAGATTTCAGCAATGTAATGGTCTACATAATAGCATACCAAACTGTATCCAGCAACATTGAGCGTAACACAATGAGCTTCCCAGGAATGCATTGACTTTTATTTAATCAAGATTTTTATTTTTTTTTACCTCTCCTTAGCTGAAGGCCATGTGGATAGCGATGTCTATCTGCCAGCCATTTGGTCTGTCTGCCAAAACTTTAGCCCAGGGCGAGACATCCCAACATGACTGGCTAAATGCCCATGACATTTGGTGCGGATATTCATTGTCCAGAGAGAATGAATCTAAATGACTTAGGTGACCCCCTGACCTTTCTTATAGCCCCCACCACAATTTAAATTTGTAGAAATTCCATGTGCTTTCCTCAACTGTGCACACAAGATATGTCATCATCTGATATGCTAATTTCAATGAAATACTCTAAGCACATCCATTCCCTTGGGGATAATGACCTTAGATATTAATGACCCCATGACCTTTCTTGTAGCACCACCCTGAAGGCAACTTTACGCTTTTAGCCCCACCGCTGTTGAGATTCTGTAAGAATAACAAAATTAGCAATATGTCTCTCTATCCAACACTGAGTACTGTGGGAAGTAACAAATAATGCAGCCATTAGTAGTGCTTTAGAAGTGTTTCCCAAACTTTTTCTCTGGGGACACAATTTAATCCATTTAAAAACGACAAACCATTGTGACCCAATTCACAATAGGTCTTATGTATAAAGCAAATTTGTGTGTAAATGACCGTTCCTGACCATTTTGACTGCCATTTCTGCATCACCTTTTGTTATCTTGAATGCGTAAACCAGCCATATTGAAGACAGACGTTTGATAAATCACAACTTTGTTTTATGCATGTGTTAATGAAAACATATACTCATGTTAAATACTTTATAAATGAGACCAAATAAATGCATTTAGGCAGAGTTAATGGGCTCTCATTTTTTTGTCTTCTCATCAGTGAAACAAGCAGAATGTACACTAGCCTTTCATATTAGATTCAATGTTATAAGTAGGCTACAATTATCAGAACAATACGAATATTCAGGATCCCTCATGTGGCTCAGAGGTGTACTGCACATATAAATGTTAAATTAAAGACTATGGAAGAAATTTTGCAAATTTATTTGGCGACCATAATAAAATCACCTCTGACGCTTGGAATAATTGAATAATTGCTTTAGACGTTTTGAGTCAGTATCATCTGGCCACAGGGACAACTCAAACTTTACACAGGTCAAGGGGTTCAATGGAAAAAAAAATAAAATAAATAAAAACAGTCACAAATATTTTAAAAACAACCAGTACAAGTTCCTCAAAGTGTCTGCTAGTAAATACCAAAAAACAGTTTTCCCCAGTTCTGAGTAGATATGAGTAACTTTTTCAAAGGAAATTCTTTTTTTTTTAATTATAAACATTATAATAAAAGGAGCACTCACATGGATCCTTCCGTCGATCTGAGCAGGCCCATCCTCAGCCAGTCTCAGGATGTACAGGCCCATGTTGTACTCTGTTCCCCCTCGCAGACTAAAGCCAAAGCCCCTGGGACCCCTCTCTAACTCCACTGTCAAACAACCCTATACAGCATAAAGATAATAGTCATTAATACACACACACACACACACACACACACACACACACACACACACACACACACACACACACACAAACACACATGCACAAAACATAAGAACAAATATATGCTATGGTAAAACATGTTCGTTCAGGGTGCAGTTTTGAAGTTTTCAATTGAAGACGTCATTGAAGCCCCTTCTTGTTTAATGACTGCCTGTTTTTTAATTGTCTGTATCTGTTCAGCCCAAAGTTGCATTGAGATCACTGACGTCTCATCAGAGTCTGGAGAATTTCCTATCGATTAGAGATGTCATTAATGATCCTCGCTCTTCTCTGAATGGCTTCATTCTTTCTTTATATTGATCTGAAAGTAACATAATTTGAAACTATAACTAGTGAAGGCAATTTCTGAAGAAATTGCAGTGTGAATGCTGGATGTGAATGCAAAAATGTGAGAATGGGGATTAGGTTAGAAAACTGGCGCTGCCTGCTTTCCTCCAGAAATTTCCTGGGCACTCCAGTCACTTTCAGGCTCACAGTCCCAAATTTGTAAGTCCGTTAGCTTCCACGGCTACATTGTATGAAAGAGCACTATTTTTCCTACATTTTGAAGCTACAATTATGTATGAAGAGTCAAAATTGTGGGAATGAGAGCAAGTTAAAGGAACTATTTTTTTTAAGAAGATTGTGTAGCTCCTCTCCACTCCTGCAGTGATGTCACCCACTTGAGCTCTGAACATCCCGTCCAATACCCAATTCTGGAATAATCGGAGGTCATTTTTACTAAGCTTCAAAGAATGTTGAATATTTTAAAAAGTTTTAATGGGATTTAAAAGTTGAAAAATATCAAGAATCTACGAAAGATGTGGAATTTGAAAATTTGAAGGGAGTTTCTAGCTTAAAAGTATGAAAGTCGATAAAACTGCAAAATACATGAAAAGTGGTGAGACGGTTTCAATTGTGAACATGCGGAAAACATGGAATATTTCTGAAAGTATGAAACGTATGAATGATAAAAGTAAAAGCAATAACGTCCTCATTGTCCTCAGTTTAAATCAGTAAATCAGTGAATCAGTTTGAATGAAATTTCTACATTGGAAAATGTGGAGGGAGTCGAATAGAATATCAGAATATCGGTGCTTCCAGCATTCACACCCAATGAACGAGATATGCATGAACTCAATGTACCTGTGCAGTGTATGGAACAAAAAGAACTAGGAATTCTATGCTATATTGTAAGCAAATAATGGATTGTAATATTTCTTTTTATACATGTACAGACAAAGATTAGAGCTTATATGCCTATTATGTAAAAATGTGTGCCTGTAGCAGCTTTAACCTTCAAATAATTGCCAAGATTACATATAGTGGAGGGAATAAGAGGATTATTCGTACCTGGTTGGGTCCTGTCACACACAGCGTTCCCTGCTCACCAAGTGAAAGACTTTTGTGGTCAGACCAGTTGACTCCCTCCCTTTTCTCTTCCAGGTCCAGGTTATAACTAAAAACAAACAACAGAGGAGTTTCTCCAGTCACACAAGCTGTAAACAGCATGCTGCAGGGCACAAACACAAAAAGACATTATGCAAAACTTCAAATTCAATTTAATGCTGGATATTAAATAGGGGCTGTTTTTTTCACATTTGAATATTTTCATTTGTATGCTGTATATGTTCTATACTGTACACATTATTATCTTTTATGTTAATTACACCACCGTCTTTGTCAAGGGAAAATTTCTCGAGTCGTTTGCTCTGAGGGCAACTCTCCCTCTTCCACATGCACACTTTATTCCACGGTGATTCAAATTACAGAGGATTGTTTTTGGTTTCATAAGAATTTATAAGGGCAAGTAGCAATATTATTCTATTAATATTACCACAAACAATAACCATAAAGTGTTTTATTTTCAATTGTAGAGAGAAGTTTCTTGTTGCATGTCCTTTCTAATTCTGTGTACACCCTCCTCAGGCCAAGTGGGAGTGGGAGCAGTAAGTCAGAGAAGGAAGGAGTTGGCCATTTCAATTTGGAAAGAAAAAACATTTAGGAAGCACAATCATTTTCTCAGTATTGCCTAATGTGAATGTGAAATTGTTTTTTAAAGGTACATTTTGATCACTTGGAACATTGCATTCCATTGCAACATCAGCGCCCAGCAGCAAAGCTACGCCTCCACCATTTTGGACTGAAAGCGACTATCGGATGCCAGTAAAATGTCCACCTGAAGGTGCCGTACAACAGTAAAACTAAATAATTTCTATTCTATTGTCATACTCTGCCGAAATAAAAATAAATAAATACAAGTTTTCAGTCCAAAATGGCGGCAGTGGTTGTTGTCAAAAAAACACCGGAGTTTTGTCTCTTTGCTTCTATACTCTTTAACGGTGAGGTAACTGTTCGCTCTAAACAACAATGGTGGCTCCCGAAGCGGTTCACATTGAAGTTGCAATAGCATCAGTTATATCCGAGCTGGAGAATATTTCTTCATTAGAAGAGCACAGAACGGCACTGAAGGCTTTTCTTGATGGAATACATGTTTTCGCTCTTCTCCCGACTGGCTTCGGTAAGAGTTTGATTGACGGATCGTTCATCCAATCATCTGCCAAGTATTTTTTGAAAGTGCCTGCCCTTTGCCAAACAGTTTCCAATGACGGTTTCTCAGATGGTTCTGGGTAACAAACTATCTGGCGGGTCAAGTTAACTGACCCTGCGACAGCTATGCACTGGGTTGGTAGTTAGTGTAGTCAGAGTATAGTTACTTAAGACTTAAAATCTACTGGTATGCACAAGATGTTTGGGCAGCTTCAAAGGCCCTCTTCTCCCTGTTGACTAAAAGTGTTTTTTGCTTTTATTCTTTTCTTTTGAGTGAGAGATGACTCTTACCGTTCATCCTGTAGTGCGGACCTTTGCCCCATGGCTCGGTGCTGGAGAGCTGGACTCTGTTTAGCTGAACTGGCTCCAGATGGAGGGCCCTTGTATTCTAAAATACATTTTGATATTACAGCGATCAGTGTAAAAATACCCACATATAGAATCCTTCAGCAACATGTTTCATATTAATTTTAAACGATAAAAGTTCATCATTTAATTCTCTTTAACAACCTGAAGACAATTTAGCCTGAAACAATTATAAACATCATCATCAGACTTAGATATCCCACTAAATGCACTGGCATTACAGTGATATAAAGATGCAATTTGTTTTATTATTCATTCAATCCTTTTAGAGGAAACAATTTTTAAAATTTGTAATACCTCAACAAAGAACTAAATTTGTAATACTGATACTAAAACATTTATATCTTCTTATTATGTGTGTGGTTGATTGCTTTGAGCACCTGGCTGCAGAACTAATTTCCCCCTTGCAGACAATAAAGTCAAAACATTGAATTGAACCAAATTGATCACAAGACCAACATAACTGCAGATGTGGGCACTCAGAGAGACTCACCGTCCTCGGGAACCACAGTGAGGGTGACAACGTTGCCGGCATCCTTGATAAGCTGAACAATGTCATTGTGAGAGAGCTCAATGATGGAGCGCCCGTTGACCGCTGAGATACGATCTCCGACGTGCAGCAGGCCGCAGCGGTCGGTGGGGCTGCCTTCAATGATCCGGCCAATTTTGTGTGGAATTACTGAAATGGTAGATATGAAGGGAAATGAGACATTTAGACTCAGATAGAGTGGCCATTGTAAAAGCCTTGAAATATATTGAGAAAGTCAACATAATGGTGGACGCCGTAGTTAAAGCAAAACTGCTTTGTTCTGGTTTAACTAAAAATCACAGACTGGGAGTATGGATCAGCTACAAAAGACAAAGACATCACTGTTTCCTCTATGCGTCTTTAAAGTGGGTTATACCATTAAATACACAGCATCTAGCAGAAACCCTGGTGAGTCTCCTTCTTCAGTGATGCTGAACAGTGTTCAAATTTGTTTATACCAAACTGCTACAAACTATAATGTATTATATCAACACCAGAAAAGTCTTTCTCCCATTGTCTTTGATGTGCATATATTGCTGGATTTTCTTAATGGTGTCATACAAAATTAGAAAAAGTAAGGAATTCATTGGCACAAACCATGTCATGTTAGCTTGGGGCTAAATAATGTTCCAAAGTTAGGCTAAAATTTGGAGAGAAAAAACTGGAATGGCCATTTTCAAAGGGGTACCTTGACCTCTGACCTCAAGCATATTCTAAAAATGCCTATTCTAAAAATGAGGTGTTTGAATATTTCTGCAAACTCGGGTCGCTAAACAGTCTTGGAATTACATAAATTGGGTACCACAGGAAAGCTGAGACTCTTGTGGATCCAATGAGCCCAATTGCAATTATTGCAATTTCATTATAGAGAGACCATCTTTTGAAAATTGACCTCTCCATATAAAATAACCTGTGATGACCTCAAGGATAATCACAGCCTAATGAAACTTTACAACCAAAATCTAGAGACCTAGGGCATTCAGACAATGTATGGTTGGTATATTGATAATGAGGGGTTTCTGAGCAGTTTCTAGAACAGTGCTCACCATCCAATTGCCGAAAAATGCAATTCTTGCAGAAATCTCCAAATGTCAAAAGTTGCTGATACCAAATCACAGCATGACTTTTTCTATGGTGTTCCTCAAGGTCTTGTTGTCTTAATGTGGTATTTTGAAGGGATTACTGATTATTGTTATCGATTCCCAAGTGGTAAAAAAATGGTTAAATTTAACACCAAATCTGTGTAACAAATGGGACCAACCCAAAAATTGCTGCAACAATTTATAAGACATAAAAGAGCATGGGAATGGCCATCATATACTTCTATCATAATGTTCTAAACCCTTACACACTTTTACCATTCATTTTAATTAATTAATTCATGTTTATTTCTGATTTATGACTAGAACAACTTGACACACAGTGCTACATCTCAAATTAATCTCCAGGTTCCCAGCTTTCAGATGATGTACACCACTTCTATATGACATATACTGTTGACTTGCTATCTCCCCCTAAAGATTCCCTGTACCTCCCTAAAAAAGACAAAAACAGGTCTAAGTGGGTCTCTTAGGGTTACAAAATGTTGTATAAGTATACATTTCTAAAAATATATTATGCTAAGCTTAGATAAGGAAAATCTTAAAATAATGATGCAGGATTTGAGAGACTACACTCTCTCACCTCCGTACGGCGGTTTACTCTTAGAGGTGAGGATAACGAAGCCAAATCCCTCTGAGTCTTTGCGGTGGAGCGTGATGTCAAAAGACTCGTGGTCCAGGGCGCTGGGCATCGGTAGGCGAGGTAGCTTGGGAGATCCGTTCACCAGCACTGGAGTCATTTCCAGAGCCTCATCCTCTGTCATATCTGAATAAAAAGGATACAGATGATAATGTTATTTGTGTTTTGGCACAACTCATTTGTAT
The DNA here is from genome assembly GCA_916701655.1 of Sebastiscus albofasciatus. Lineage (NCBI taxonomy): Eukaryota > Metazoa > Chordata > Actinopteri > Perciformes > Sebastidae > Sebastiscus > Sebastiscus albofasciatus. The sequence continues at coordinate 68,669 of CAKAOI010046467.1, read as the reverse complement.
TTGTGTGTGTGGGTGTGTGCATTCCTGAGGGTTTTTACAGAGCGGCCTGGAGTTTACTGTGTGTTCACGTATGAAATATGCAAATAAAAGTGGTGTCTTGTAGCTGAATAGTACAAACACAGTGCAGCAGTATGATCTACAGATTGTGGATGTTGAAAGTGGTTGCCAATGGCTGCCGTTACCGACTATGTTGGCGGAGAGATAACTACTCAAACATTCAGTGCGAGGCCTCTATTCCCTGAATCCATAACTGAAGCTGTGATCACTTGATGATAAAACAAAAAGCATGTCCAGTGCTCAAAGAGATGATTTTCCACTGAATAACTGTGAGGTTTTTTGAGCTGTACTCTTTTTCTTTGGTCAGCTACACCAGCTGTCTGCTTAAGCTAACTACTGAGTTCATCATCTATTTACACACATCTATTTTTAACCATCAAACAGCTGTTGTTTCTGTCGAAATACAAAATGCAAAAACAGGATTTTTCCCAGGAAAGCCCTATGAGACATTGGGTGTTTATATCAACAACGTTTTCATGATCTGGATTATTTGATCAAAAACAACAGCAAAACACAGCTTTTATACATTTATATAAAAGTGTCAGATTATTACTTAAAGGGGACATATCATGCTCGTTTTCAGGTTCATACTTGTATTTTGGGTTTCTACTAGAACATGTTTACATGCTTTAATGTTCAAAAAACACATTTTTCTCATACTGTCTATCTGAATATAGGCTACCTGTATTTACCCTCTGTCTGAAACGCTCCGTTTTAGCGCCTATCTCTTTAAGACCCCCTCCTGAAAAAGCCCAGTCTGCTCTGATTGGCTTGTAAGAAAAATATGGTGCACCTTTGCAAAGGATCATGTCTAGACGGTAACCTACAATTTGGGAAACTCTTGCAAGATGGTTAAGGTTATAGGGATTGACCTCCAATGGTTAAAGGCAGGGTTGGTAAAGATTTTAGTAACATTTTTTGTTATATGTTGAAATTCTCATTACAGCCCGACAGCAATCAATAAATCAAATATACGGTATCTGTGGATGTCGCAGGACTGTAATAAACCCGTCCAATCATTTGATTTGGCCCGAATGTAATGATTGGACAGGCTACTTGCCTGTCTACCTGCGTGCACTCTGCCCTTGCACTCATTGTGCATCACGACTCTTCTACAAGTTGCTAGCTTGACAGCTGTGAGTACTACAATTGTTCATGTTCCCTGTTTACGTTCATTATTTATGTTTGTAATGCTAATTGTGGGGGAGTGGCTTTGGAGAGAGGCATGAGGCAACGGACTGTCAATGTTGCTGACTTGGTGACTCTTTCTCTACAGATTTTGGGACTTTTGGAGCTAGTCGGCAGCTAGTGCTGTTAGCTACTTTCGTTAGAAAAGAGTTGGCAACACTGAGCTAATTTTATCGGCTGGATCATTTTTAAAAATCTAGTGTACTCTTGCTAATTTCTCAAAATCGCCCACCTTGCCTTTAAGGTTAGGTATTGACCTTGAATGGTTAAGCTTAGGATAGGTTGTCGGGCAGCGAGTTTCGCGAAAGTTTTTGCATGTTTTCGCAATTTGTGGGTTACCTTCTAGACACAACCTTTGCAAAGGTAGTTCTCAAGCTGTTGGTGATATATTCTAATGAACCTGAATGTGACATAGGAAGGGGAGCCAAATCTGAATGGCTTGTTGAATCACATGTTTTTTGATTTAGACAGCCCACAAAAAACTGACTGTGTTGTCTTATTTCACAGTTTGTGGGTTGGTAGACACTCCAGATACCCAAATGTATGAGCACAAGCACTGAAAAAGTGAGTTTTTCATGATATGACCTCTTTAAATTGATGCAAAAAAACATTTAAATTATGTCAGGTGTTGCTCTGCTTGCTCACCTCTGTAGATGACCTTCCTGCGTATAGTCAACATGACCTGACCATTACGGGCAGCGTTGGTCATCAGATCCAGCACCTGCTTGTGCGAACGACCTTTAACCATCACGCCATCAATGCCAATGAGCTCATCTCCCGCTCTCAGACGACCGTCCTTCTCTGCAGCTCCGTTGGGCACGATGGCCCCTATGTACACCTGGGGAAAAACATTCTGATAGGGGGTTAGTAGCTATAATGGAGAACTGGCCTTTGAGGAAACACATCATTTAATAATTATTAAGGCATATAAAAAGAGTTTCAGATCAACGACTAGTATAATCTTATATAGAGATTAAAATACTGAAAATATACAAACATGAGTGTTCTATATACTTACTGGCTGTTGTGGACCTTCTCCTCCCAGAACACGGAAGCCAAAGCCGGTTTCAATGTCTCTCTTCAGGAAAACATCTATGTCTTTGGTGTGGGGCTCTGTGGATGATGAGTAATAGTGAGTGAGGGATCATAGCTTCAAGTTGGACTGGACATAAGGTTAAAAAAACGACTTCTAAGCAGGGCTGTAACGGTATACCGGTATCAAGGTATACTGTGGTATGAAAGTTGACAGTTATGATACCGTGTACATTTGCTCATCTACGGTATTGAAAAAACTGTGTGTGAGTTAAAGATACAGAGAGGAGGCTGTGCTGTTCCACACTTCCAGTATATGTTAATAGTTAATAATCATAGGACATTATTTCAAAAGCTCACAGCTGATGTTGTTTTTCATTTAGTAGTTAATGTAACATGCTAAAGTGCTGCTAACATGCTTTAGTTATATAACATTTTATAGTTACATGCTATTCATATTTAGTCAGGTTTATAATTCTGTTGATCATAATTCTGTTCTCATTCCTTTTAGGGTCACTGTAACTGATAATAATAATAATAATAATAATAATAATGATAATAATATTATTACACATTATATTTACATGCTATTTAAATTTGATCAGGTTTATAATTCTGTTTATTATAATTTTGTTCTCACTCCTTTAAGGGTAATTGTAACTGATAATAATAATAATAATAATAATAATAATAATAATAATATACTGTATAACGGTGATACCGTGCAACCGTGATATTTTCTGAGACGGTTAGCGTACCGTAAAAATTGTATACTCTTCCTCATCCTCACATCCTCACTACTTCTGAGAACAACTGATGGTGTGTTGGTGGTCTCGACTTACGTCTGCTGTCCAGCAGGGCTTTGGACTTCAGGTACATCTCTGTGGCGTCTCGTTTGGGGGAGTCGGCGGAACGCAGGGTGCTCGTGTTGGAGTGGTAAGGCAGGGCCTGGGGTACCGAGTCCATGATATCGTCCAAAGTCTCTGTGCTGGCCGTCATTTCCTGTCTCTGAAAAGAAACACATGTACCATCAGCACCCCATATTGCTTCATTAGTTTTGAACATTTTAGATTTTCATTAGATCACATGTCCTTTGGTATTCACCTATGAAGGACATCACACATTTTATTGATAGTCTCTACAGCTCATTATTCCAGACCGGAGTGGCTGAGCATCTGATGGTGATAGATTACCAAAGGTCACTTCACTGGCTCTTTTTTTCTTTAACTGTTTCACTTTACCTCCCTCCAATTGTTTTTGGAGGCTAAGCAATGAGATATTAATGTAATTTAAAATCCACGGGAGAAACTAAAGATTTCCCCGTGGCTGTGGCGGGCCCATTCAGGCAGAAAGGGCAACTTCTTTATCTAAAACTGTTGTATTAATAATACCACCATATCTAAAGAGGCTCATCCATGCTTCATTACCATTGCAATCCCCTGACAATAGCCCTAAGAATACGAATACTGAAAGGAAGTAATTAAGACCGTTTCTCAGCGCAAACAAAAGGAGGCGCCCAGAAACATAATCAATATTCAAATTTATTGCTATCATTTAATTCGATGCAACGGAGGCTTACTGGTTAAGCTGAAGGACAAAACGCTTTGCAATTAAATTGAGGGATAAGTCCCCAAAGGGGAAACAATTGTGAGGAAATAGGGAAAAGATATGCTTTTACTCACAGGCTTTAGACTCTTCACGGGGGACGTTTGACCTATGGAGAGACACAGATAGGCAACAGGAATATGGTGAGAAATGCAGATGTGATTTGGAACAATCACTGAGCTGCCGTCCACCAGATGGCACTGCCTCTCTGGCTGAGAAACAGCAACAGCAGTGAGTGAGCATGAAAACAAACCAGTGAGCTGCTCTAAACTCAAGAGGTGTACTCACTAAATGACGCTCCATTAGGGAATATGCATCCATGTGCGATTAAAGATACATAGGGAATATAAAGGTAGTACATGTGCCGGAGTGATGGCTACATAGTGGAAGCCCCACTGCAGGGTTAAAGAAGCGGGTGAGAGCATTAGAGACTCATGCATATAATTCGATGACCGATAATTCTCTTCCCTCTCTCGCTGTTCGCCGTACAGTACACCCACACGTTCCATCTCAAGCGCTCAGATTGTTCCCTACAGATCCTCTCATACAGCCCCCCTTCCTCCCCTCCGCTCCCATTCAACCCCCCGCATTAACTGGATTAACAAACACTCCTCTGGAGCTTGCAGCCCTGTGGGGCCGGACCAACACTTGGCTTGATGAGGGGTTAATGGAGCCTGATATGAAAAAAGGGAGAGAGACGCAGCAGCGTTTTTCTGCCTCACTGCAGAATTCCCAATCCAACATCAGAACCATCAAAGACGGATAAAAAGACGACACCTGAAACACACCCACTCTTTTCCTTCCATCCTCCATCTAAGCTCTGCTCTTCTTCTGTTCAGTGATGCCCCACCACTCACACACACTCACAGGCATCCTCTTCCAAGCTAAAGGCCATTGTCTAATGAGGGTTAAAGCTGGCATTAGCTCTTCAGTTGGGCAGCACTGGGTGAGGCTGAGATGGCGTTGACTCTGGGGTCATGCAGTGCATCAGTGGAGTATAAGACATGGTGGCACAGCAGTGAGTGGGTGTTTGGGAGAGGAGAGAGAGGAGGGTTGGGGGCACGGCTGCGGGGAGGAGGCCCCTGAGGACGTTCCCTCTATAGACATTTAGCCATGGCTCTTTAAGGGGCCATGGCTATAGAGGCATGCAGAAGTCCCCTACGCTCCGCCAATGATCAAAGCCAATCCGGGGTTCATCGATTTACGCAGTGAATCCCCGGGGCGGCTGGAGATGATGTAGGAGACATTTGAAGGGTGCCTACCCTCCTCTTTCCTCTCTCCTTTGGAATCAAGCGCAGCCCTGCGCTTATGTAATTCCCAGCTCTCAGACTTGTAACAGACTGCATTACGCCTCGATGGGAGTCGTCATAAACAGAGCGGAGACACACAGGAGGAATGCTGAAGAAATGCTAGAGATGTACAGTTTATAAACGCGAAGAAGCTGCAACAATAGGGCTCGGTCGGATCGAGTCTGGTCATTGAGCAGCTACGGAGGTGCAGGTGGATCTATTCAGCTAAGAAAAGGCAGCAGTCTCTATTGTGGTGACCTTATACAGACCGCAGACACAGTGGCATCACCCAGGCTTTTACAGAACAACAGTGTGTGGTCAAGTCAATGCCCCCCCGCCCAAACCAGCCACAACACCACCTCACCTCCCGTCAGTATCAGCACGCTGACCTCACCTCCCAGGGGCACTGTTGAAGTTGTATTGACAGCAATAGCAAATTACAGTCACACATGAGAAAGCATTAAAGCATGAGAATGAAGGATGGATGCACGGCTCTACTCAACTCGACTCGCTCTTTTTTTGGTTTTCCATTAGCAAAAATTGTGGATAGTACCCTGGTACCTGGTACATTTTTTTTGGTACCATTGCGGGCGAGGTTCCAAGCATGGACTGTATATGAGAAGTGGACGTAGTCACCATGACGTCACCCATTGTGGACTGCCATTTTGAAGCCTCCTGTTCAGCATGAGACCATAAACTCATGTTTACGATGTTTACTGAGGTAATAAATCAAGTGAGAAGTAGGCTCATTTTCTCACAGAATTCTATACAATCAGACTTCTTTTTGCAACCAGAGGAGTCGCCCCCTGCTGGCAATTAGAAGGAATACAAGTTTAAGGCACTTCTGCACTGGCTTCACTTTTCAGATCCGGAGTAACCCACTGGTTCCAAGCGGAGCTGAGAAGGTGGAGTTAAAGCAGTGCATACCACTGATTGGTCAGAGAAAATTGTCACTGCAATTGTCACTTGCACAACGTGGGACATCCTGCACAAACCCGCCGCTTTTAAATAGCCAAGTTACCTTCAATACCAACTCGACCCAGACCCGGCAAAACTATTCCATACACTATGCAGACTACACCATACACTACACTGTACAATTAACAAAGTGCAGACGTTCCTCTGTTTGGTTGCCGATTAAAGTATTCAGCGAAATGTCGTGTTGAAGATGATGTCACAGCAGTTTCATGCGGCATCGCTATGGTGTTCAGCTGAGAATGCCGCCTACATTGGGTACTATCAAGCCCCTAGGAAGAGCGCAGGGCTTTTAAGCAAATGTTCGTAGTGGCCAAACAGTGGAATTAAAACTTCTGTGTCCGTCCCATGATGCCATTGTGCCCAAAAATACTTTTTCCCATAGACTTATATTGGGAAAGAGACACCTGGATAATTGTTTTTGAGGTAAATCAACTTCCCAGTAGGAACACTTGAATAGCCCTTATTTAAATCATTAGGTCCTAAAAGTTGTAAAACGCACTGATAGCTGAATCCAGAGTTATTTTCCTTCCTCCGTTCATGTGAATGAGCCCGAGACCCGAGGCTGGACCAAGAGCTGGGAGGCGGGTTTAAAGGAAACGCTACTGTGAGTGCTCTATGGGCTCAATGGATGCGGAAGATCACTGGAAGATCTGGATAATTTTATACTCGGAAGTCAAGCTTTTTTTTACTTCATGTGCCACAGAGCAACTTCCATAAGAATGAACGTGGCCCTGCCTCCAACGCTGTATCCAGTTCTCTTTATACATCCGTGGGTACTATTCGCAGAGGAAAACGAAATTGAGAAAAGGACGTGGTACCAAAAGTGAGTTGAGTCGAGCCGAAACATGCAGTGGAAACGAGGCATAAGATAAGCAGGCAGAGAGAGAAACAACAACATGGACATACAGCCATTCAGTCTGCCAGATAAATAGACAGATATATAGACAGACAGATGACAGGCAGACAAAGACAGAGATGTACTGTTCTCTCACCTCCCCGCAGCACTAGCACGTTGACCTCGCTGCCCACTGGTAAGTCTTTGAGAATGTCCACCACTTGGGCGTGGCTCAGAGTTTGGACATTTTGCCTGTTGATCTCCTTAATGACATCTCCTTTCTGCAGCCCACGGCACCACTGGGCATCCAGGATCATCTTCACCTTCTGGCCCAGCGGGCAGTCGGCGATGGCGAACCCGAACCCTCCGGGCCCCTTGACCAGCGGCACGCTCACCAGCTCTGGCTGCAGCATCCCCGCCGCCAGCTCTCCCCGCTCCCCGTGCCTCCCGTTGGGCAAGGCCGCCACGACGGGCCGCCCGCTGGCGTCCGTGGTGACGTAGTGGAGCTCCTGAGAGGAGCCGTGGAGGACGTCGCCTTTCACGAGCAGTGGCTGCCCGTTGATGAGGGGCACGGCCGTCACCACCTCTCCGCCGTGCAGGGCCTGCTGGGGCTGGGTGGCCGGTGGGGGAGGTGGAGGTGGAAGGGGGTCATCGCTGTCTAGATCCACATCTGGAGGAAGCGGGTAGCCACGGCAAAGGACCATGTCCACATACTGGTTGATGGGGATGGATTGGAACATCTGCACCACCTCTGGATGGGTCTTCCCCAGCACGGACATCCCGTTAATCTCAACAATCACATCACCTAAAAACAGAGGGAGAAACGAAAGAAAGTGACGGGGGAGTTTCTATTCTGGAATTTAATCCAGACATCACGTCTCTACATGTCTTCGGAAAGCACTTATTTCTTCTTTTGTCAGATGGATCTTTCTTCTAAAATGTCCCTTTCCTCTTCACTGCTCTCTCATATTTTCATTTTGGCAGCTCGCTGTACCTCTTCCCTCTCCTTTTATCTTCAGTCTACCATTCATTCCCACTTTATTCCTGTCCCTCCTTCACACGCTCCACTGTTGAACAGACCCGAACAGCACTCTCTGCCACAACTACACGGAGGGAAGACGGGTGTAGATTTCCGTCACATCGTACCATTGTAACCATCACACATACACACACATACACACACACACACACACACACACACACACACACAGAGCTCACAGCTGTTGATTTATGTAGGCAGCCGCAAGGCAATGGCAAGATCAGAAACTAAACAACAAAGACGTCACATGGCTTCACACCCACCATAATCAGACTGTCTGCTTTAAAACTACACCCTTGACAGTGCTAGAGTTGTTGTTATTGCCTTGTTGAACTCACGGGACGGTGTTAGCTTAAGTGAACACTCCAAAAATGAATACCTCCAGGTGCATCATAGTAGCACAGCTGGTTGCAAAAATATTATTTTGTAATATTGCAGAAATTATAAGCTACAAACTCACAGATCTTCCAGCCAGCTAAATGAGATTTAAAGGGACAGCGTGTAGGATTTGCTATCATCTAGTGGTGTGGTTGCAGATTGCAACCAACTGAGTACCCCTCCGCTCCTTTCCAAGACTGCGGTAACCTCACTCAGAGGCCATCCTTACGATAATAACACTACTTGACGAGCAACGGAAGTCAGACGGCGGCTGGCAGTACCACAGTTTTGCTCTGTGGCTCATGTTACTGCAGTTTCACAAGTGTGTTGAAGAACTATGGTGGCCTTCAGGTAACGTAAAACGTGAAAGGTTCTCTCTAGAGCCAGTGTTTGGTTTGGTTGTTTGTTTGTTTGGTTATACATGAAGGGCTCATTCTAAGCTAATGAAACAAGGTATTCTCATACAACGTTTCGTATGATATCTACGAGTTATTCATCATTTTTCGGGCGTTTTCCTACGAATGTCCAGCATCAATTTCCGCTCCAGTCTTTTCAAAATAAACTTCCATTTTCACAGGAAACAATTTAGTTGGGATTAGGTAACAAAACTACTTAGCTAGGGTTAGGAAAAGATCGTGGTTAAGTTATGGAAAACTGGAAGAGGTTTCGCTGCTCCGAAAGTGACGTAACTTAAGTATGGAAGTTCCGTGACAAAAACTACTTAGTTACGTTTTACATATGAATTGATTTCATGGGATACGACTTACAGTGCATTTACTTTTTGTAGGTAAAGCTAAGAACGAACGGTGTATGAGAATGGCCTCAACGAAAACACAACGATTCTTAGTTTCAGGTGATTATACACTAATGAAAACATTGTTATGAATATTATATTCTATTTCTGCTAATGGATCCCCGAAATGTTACACACTGTCCCTTCAAGTGTTTATTTGAACAGGAATAGCCTTTTTGTAGTGTGTGTACATCTGCAGAGGTTTTTGCTCACCGGACGCCATCTTGTTGTCGTGGGCAGCAGGACCGTCGCTGAGCACGTTTTTCACCTGCAGAAACTCATCTGTGCGGTCGCCTCCGATGATGGTGAATCCAAATCCCTGGGAGCTCTTCTTCAGCGCTGTGTGATACATCTCACCCTTCAGTTCGCTGGGGTCTGAAGTGAAGCCGAACCCACCTCCTTTACCTGCAAACAAAGTGAACATTAGGGTCGAAAATCACCAGAGGTCCCACGATAAGATATTATCACGATACAATATTGCGATTTTAAATATTTTGCGATATGCTGAGCATTGTGATGAGATATATTGCGATTTATTACATTTTTTCAACAGCAAATTATGCGGTTTGTCATGCGGATTTAACATCTGTTTTATCTAATAAAATACAGTTTTCACTCTGTTCATCTTAGAGTTTCATTCATATATCTTGAGGTCAGAGGTCAAGAGACCTCTTTGAAAATGGCCATGCCAGTTTTTTCCAAAATGTAGCATAACTTTGGCGAATTATTTAGTGTTCTTCCCGACTAATTACATAGTTGGTACCAATGGATTCCTTAGGTTTTCTAATTCTAGCTTTAAAACTGAGCCCGCTACTACCTCTGAGTGACAGAATAGCTGCCGGGCCCGTTGGTGGGATTATTCGGCGAGATTGTTAAAAGGTTAATAGTTTATGTAATAAAAAAATCGAAATTTGACGTCTGTGTATCAATACAATATTGCCATGGAAAATATTGCGTTATAACTATGCTGTATCAATTTTTACCCCCACCCCTAGTGCACATGCAGGAGTGCGTGGAGAGGAAGGTGTACTACAGAGAGAGTGCCTGAGTGAAATCTCCAAACAGAGCTCGACATCAAACGCATCACACTGATTAATTGATTCACATCCCGCTTGAAAGACAGCAAAATCCATCCATGTCTGCATTGAACGTCGATGACACGCATTATGTGCCGACAGAGTAATTAGTCATTTCTAATTAACAGGCATGATGTACACGCGTAAACTAGATAAACCCATCAACAGAGACCTTTTTGTTCACCCCTGCAGAGCAAACAGACAGATGAAATGATATACAATGTTAGCTTTAGATGCTAATTCACTTGTTAACTGTTCTGTGCTTCCACCTGTTACAGAAGTATAGAGCAGAACGGTGATATAACACCTCTGACAGAGTCCAATTTAGCACAGTGTCCTCTCTTATCCCCTTCCTGCTGCAGTCGGTGACTCAGAAAAAAAGAGGTTTGTCAGTGTGGACTTTATATAACTTGAGTAAGGAACAACTTAAGGTCAGTGGCAACATCAATATGGACCAGCAGCTTGGCTGTGGCATGCGCTATACGCGAGATAACCACCTCTCAGGGTCACACTGAATTAAACTGAGCAGCGTCCCTATCTGGCATTACTGTGGTATCAGCACTTTAGATCATGGACACACCATTTTTCCCCGCTGCCTGATGGTCTCTGTGGCCTGGACTGCGTGCAGCATTGACTCAAAAACACTAAAGCCAAAGCCGGCTGGTGACAAATGATGTGCATTCCAGCGACTGTGCTGTATATTGAGAGAATGTGATGTGGCTGTGTATCTCTATAGCTTTAGAAGTGGCACCAGTTTCTTTATATCTAAAGTTCATTGAACTGCAGCTAAAGCAACCCTATACCTGAAAGAAAAATACGTAATAAACAAAAATACTTAATACTTGATTTTTTTAATACTAATTACAAATCATATGTGTGTCAACAATAACGATAAGTGTATTTAATTATATAAACAAAAATGCCCAAGAATGTTCACTGTGTTTAAAGCAATGTGATACAACTTTAAATGAACCTTAATTTAATTAAAGGGTAACTTTGGTATTTTTCAATCCTATTTTCTCATGTTTTTTTGTCTAACTGACTAATTGCGACAACAATTTCTGAAATTGGTCCAGTATTGACGGAGAGCATTGTAGGCGGCAGCCGCTCACTGGCTGCAATATGGTGCCATTGGGGCAAGCTGGCATCGTCATTTACGTCCACTAAACGTGCTTGTTTTTGCCTTGACAGACATTGATTGTTATTATAAATGTCTGACAACATTATGGAAAGAGTCTCACTCAAGGAGAAGTCTCGTTCTGAAATCTGGCGAGGTGACGTGTTGCCAGAAGACAGCAGTAGGATAGTGGAATACATCCATGGTGGAAACGTGAGTGCCAGTTGGGCAGAGTTTGTTATGTTGGAGTACAGAAAGCGTAGCTTACTGTTATCTACAAGATTTTCAACGTCATGGCTGAATATTTAGATGATTTCAACAATGTGGACGAGGTCTTTGAATTCGATGGCCGCCCATATTTATTTGAGTCAGAGTAACTTCTCCTTGAGTGGGACTTGGATACAATAACAAACAGTCCGGATCAAGTGAAAGGTAAGAAAACCATTTTATTCCTCTGTAGGGTCCTTTCCATAATGTTGTCAGACACTTATAATAACAATTTGAGCAGCTGTCAGTGGCAAAAACAAGCACTTTTTGTGGCTATAGCATTGCATTGACGCTGCTCACTTGCCCTCGCAGCTCTTTACAGCTTTATCCCTCAATATTGGACCAATTTCATAAATGATTGTCTCCATTAGTCACTTTGACTCAAAAACATGGGAAAATATGTGCCAGGTTGAAAAATACAGAAGTTAACCTTTAAGATAACTTCTAGTAGATTTCTCCTCTAAAGAAACAATTGGGCTCAGCCCCAAAACTGAATTTCACTGCCATCATGCCACCAAGTTAAAGATGTGGTTCAAATATTCACCAACAATAGTTAAAAGGACAAAGGTGTCATTATTCTATGTTTTTGTTACTGTCACCAAATCCCATCAAATGACCAAAACCAACAATGCTTTAGTCTGTCTTCCTAAGCCGATTAATTCCTGAAGAAATATTGTCTATTAAAGAGGCTAAAAAAGAGCTGCAAAAAATGCTCAAAGTAAGGAGGAGTAAATCATGCATTTGTTGGGGACTATTTTCAGCCACAATTGTTGAATTAGTGGGTATTAATGTCATCAAGAGGGGGTATGTGGGACTGACTCAAAATAAACTAGACTGTCCATGTTCTTGGTAATGAAGGAAAATGTCACCAGTGGCACGGTTAATGATGTGTTCTCGACTGTTTTTGGACAAAAATGGAGGAATAAGCCAAATCAGGCTTGTTAGTAGGATCAGTTCATTGTTGGTTTTGGTCTTAGTTGGCATTAGTTGAAGATAATGATAATAAAATGGTGACTTTTGAGATGTGCAGCTAAAATTGGATTTGAGAAGACTGCATCAATGCATGTGTATGCCTCACCTGAAAACAACTGCTCTGTGTATATAAATCTAAAGCTGCATATCTTCTTCCAATTCTCCCCCTTTATCTCTCTCTGTTGCACATGGTGATTGGATGGTGACAATGTGCCATTTTTTTTCCATATCTAATTTTCAAGATCACAACAGCAGCTACTTTGCTGGAAAGTAACAACTGCAACAACCTCTTATTTCCTTCAGTTTTAAAAACACTCTGTAACTTTCAGAGGCGTGTGTGAGGAATTTAAATGCCGGCACTCTCACACCATCAAATGGTTCAGCAGTCATAAACATCCAGCGCAGACATGAACGGCTGTGAGTGAGTGTAACTCATCACAGTCAGAGTGGACTCCAGATGTCCACACTGTCACATGGATCAAGCGATGCTCATTTACATAATCACATTCAAATTGCTTGATAAACTCAACATGGGATGTTATTTCTTCTTCCCCGCCAGTGAGTGCTGAAATAATAAACCATTTGACTGCACGTGTGAAGAGACAGACAGAGGTGACAGAGGGAGAACTAAACAGAGGGAGGAAGTGAGCGTTGCGTGTGCGAGCCTGTACTTGTGTGGGAGAGTCCAAAGAAGGTCTCTGCGCCAATGTTTGTGGGCAGACTTTGAAAGCCAGAGGCAGACAAAACCATCAGATCCAGCACATCAAACAGCCATGGCTTTTGATTTCTCATGTGTGACTCAATTGCGTTGTAAATCCTCAGCAACATTGTTCAGCATAATTGGGAAGACATCTTTCTTACTACATCAATGGAGCAACAGCGGCTGTCGTTTCCAAGAATACACCTTGAACATCAGAAATAAAAAAAAAACAACTGATGTTGCAAAGGCCAAGAGTTGACTAAACGAAAGTGCCATGCAATGAAGACAACCTATCTGAACAAAGCAACACATGTGGGCACAGAGTCTGGTATGTTGGCTAGCTGGCAAAACACCATAGTATAGTCTCCTTTGCTGGTTTAGCTGCAGCAACACATCATATAATTGACCAAAATTGCCAATACTCAATAATACTCTAAATATGACAGTAGGAAAAGTGTTGAAAAGGGGCATTTTGGAATAATATCATGTCAAGTAAACCTGTTGTTGTGGAAATAAGAATGACAAAATAATAGAAAATGATCTGAGATTTAATAATTTATTGAATTATTTCACAACATTTCTATAGTTAATTGTAATTTCCCTGATATAAAACTCCCTTCCTTTCCATCTGTAAAAATCAGACCTCTAGCCCGAGGTGCAACCGTCGACTGTTTCATCATAGCAACCGTCTGACAGCTCACTAGGTTGTGTAATCGGTAATCAGGGGCGAGATGGCGGTTTCCTCGGTCTCCACACACCTGAGCAGAGAAATGTCTGATTATGCGTGGCCTCTCTGACGTGCTGTTCCACCAGCTGTTGCCACATGCACTGCTAAAAGCCGGCCTCCTCCCCTGCATTCCCTCTCGCACTCCCTGAAACCCTGCCAGGCCGTGCTACGAGCCTGTCTATCTCTGCTACCACTGCAGCACTGTAATCTATTATACATCCATTGTAATGAAAACATACTTAATTCATAATGTTTACTGCAGGAGGAAAAAAATGGCTCATCAACCTAAAGAACAGACCGTTACTGCAGGGCTGACAAAAAAAAAATCAGTGTTAAATGAGCAAACCAAGGAAGAACAGGTTGGTTTTGACAATCTATTATTGTTTGAGGCTACATGAAGGTTGACGCGTTCAGCTGACCTTGCAGAAATGATGGCATTCCTACTGCCTTTCTATTCCCAGAAAACATATTTATCACAGCACACTGACTGAGGTGAAAGGGTTGGCCTCAGTACAGTGCATAAGCCAAAGTAATTAAACTACGACTACACTTCAGACAATTAGCTGATGCTCATGTCCAGAGTGATTTAAAGTGAGTGCAGAAATAGAATAAGCTCAGCTAATATTACACGGCTCCAATAAAGCCAAAACTACTCCTGTTGTTCTTGAATATCATACATAATAGTGGAAGTGAACATGATAGGTCAAAAATAATAGCACAATAAGGATAGAATGATCATAAAAACAGCAGGAACAAAGAGATGAATTCATCGTTTTTCATTATCTCTGCCAGGAGATTATGTAATCGGTCATGAGTATGCATCTCTGTCTCTTGTGGTTTGTATAAATTCATCACACATTACAGCAGGGGTCGTGGCAGACACACCTTGTGGAAATCTGCACTCTACTGAGTGCACTTTTCTAGTTTTAGATGACTTAATTTTTACTGGAATTTCCTGTGGTGGTGTTTTTACTGAGTCAGACAATGACGAGTGCGAAAGCCAGAAAGCTGGTGGAAGTAATTATAGTTACATGTACTTGCATGTCTTATAAGCCTGAGGGGGACGTCAAAACCGACGAAGCGGGGTGCGATATCTCATGCTGTTTTTAAAGGTCACAGTCCCGTGTGTTGGAGCAGCAATGTGGCAATTGCAGGTTTCCATGTGTGTACAATCCTGCAGGTGCTTTACTCAACCCCTCTGCAGTTATGAAACGCTGGAAGTTTTTTTTTTCTCTCTGCTAACCAATCTCTAGAAGAGTGGTACATGTTCTGCAGCACTGTTGTTACCTTGGGAAGGTGCTGCTGCGGCTTGTTGGATCGCGGCCGTCTCCTGGCTCAGCTTCTTCTTTGCCTCCAGGACCGGGTTCTCAAACTGGGTTTTCTGGTTGATGTGGCTGCAACATAAACAGGCTCAGATTTAAGAGACTTGAAAACACACATAATATATAAACACACACACCTCTGACTTTTTGAGCGTACTGCGCCACTTTTCTGCCATCAATTATGTATGCACCTTTCCTATAAAGGAACTGTGATTTTCTAATACAGGGACGCTATAGTGGCGCCATTATAAATACATTCATAAACACAGCACACATGCAGCTAAGGTTGCCTCTTTATGTGGGAGAACTACCATGGCTTTTAGCAATTTAATATTGTAGGAAATGAACCCCCCTGACTGCCAACAACATCCTGTTCCTCTACAACAAGGTAAACAGCCTGTTGTCCCCCTGGCATATAAAACACAGCCATTGTATCATAGCGAGTTCATTTCAAACTAAAACACTGGCAGCTATGAGCTCCATCTATACGGCATTGACTCTCCTTGTCCAAACAGTGAGCGTTTCTCCCTTGCGTGTCACTTCTACCTGGGAGGGATCCTTCTGCAGCCTGAGCAATAAAACAACGTGAGCGTTCCCATTTTCTTTTCATTGCAACAGATTGCTACCTCTCCTTCCAGCCCCCCCCCCCCTTCATCTATTCTAGTTGAAAGTCTCCCTGTGCTCTTGCAATGGCTGTGTTTCACTGAATTCCTGCTGGGGTGGTGAGCACAAAAACACATTTTGCACTCAGACAAATACACAAACAATATGCATTCTGCACACACGCTCATTTCACGACGAGAGCACAATCAGAGTTGTGCTCACATACAGGTCACTGCAGCGTTACCCACAGAGTTTCATTTTGCCACCCACTGACAAACAACGAGAAAATCCTGATCAGAATCTTCAACTGCTCTCCCCACCCGAGATGAACAAAACAAGCCGCGTGCAACATCCATTTGTTTATTTTTAGACAGTATTGATTCACGCTGGCCCGCTGCTAATGTACACAGTGTAATATGCACTCCTGATCCTCCCGGAGAAATGTGTGTTATGTGCATCTGCGAGGAACGAATGTGATAAAACAATTTGCACTGTTTGTGATAATGGCAGCTGCTGGAGTGTTTGGAAAATAAAACATATCAATAAATCAGTGAAACTTACTCAACGTAGTATGTGCCGTACTGTGGGTCGTCAATTTCCTCCCAGCCGTAAGGTAACTCTGCAAACAGAGAACAGCATGCCATTGCGTTATGCAGAAATGCAAATAGGGAGCACACGTAAAGATAACAGAATGAAAGACAGAGGAGGAAGAGAAGAGCAGGCACAATGTTTAGTAGTAGACAATCCTCTGAGAGTTGTAACCCATTTAACATACAGCAGTAGTTACTAATGTATTTCTTTCCCCCCTGACTGGGACGTTTAGCATAAGAAAGTAGCCATGAAAATAGCCTACAATGATTTAGAGAACATTTCTGTGGTTTCAACAAAGCAGGCCGGCTGGAATGGCTGATGTACGTCATGCCCTGATGAACATATCAGGCAGAGGGAGAGAAAGGAGAGAGATAGAGAGAGAGAAAAGAGCTCTTCACGCAAGAGAGAGCTTTGGAGTAGCTTTTCAGAAGCAACACACCAACTAGCGCTCCGTCCGCCTGTAAAAATCCATTAAAACCTGTCTGGAAGGGTCCCAGTCTTTGAGCCGTGGCTACTCTCTGTCTCTGCCTGCACTTAGGCCCACATTAGCATCCTGGGGATACAAAGGCATGTGTACAACTCCTTAAAGTAGAGCCCAGCTCTGGGTAAATTAGGCCAAGTGACTGTGAAGCTGAGGGTTACTCTTACTGTAGTGGACATGTCATATCAAAGTTATAGAGTCATATTTTACCCTGGTAGGATATTTGATTAAATGGGACCTATGTTGCTTTTGTGCTTTTTCCCTTTCCTTAAGTGTAATATACTTTTTTTGTGCATGTAAAAGGTCTGCAAAGTTACCAAGCCCAGAGTCCACGCCAAAGGGAGTTCTTTTCCCCCACAGAAGCACTGCTCCTGAACCGTCTGAAACGCCTTGTTTAAAGGTATAATACGAAAGAATTAACTAAAAAACAATGTATTGACTGATACAAAAATAATCCCTCTCAATCATCGGTGTCTGTTTCTGCCGAGACCCTGCAGCCCTTTTCCTGGATTTTCTTGTTCTTCTTATTTTGCTTTACTTTGGGCGCTTCTAAGCGTCAGCAAAGTGGCTTTGGGCTGCAACCTCCAACCAATAAAAGTGCAAAGGGTGTGCAGCCCGTTCAAGTGGTCAAATACCGCCGCTGTGTCACACCCCTCTGCTGCTGATACTGACTCACAAGTCCCCCTTTACTCTGTTGGAAACAAAGCGGCCGTATTTCACGGATGGGAACGGGTTGTGTTATGTGCATGTGTTCCAGTGATCCTCCTGCTCCTCTCTGTACTGTGAGAGCAGTAGTTTGACAGCAGCAGACAGCAGACAGGACGCCTACATTTATTCAAAATCCGGCAACTCGGCATCTTCCCGCAGGGTTGTGCGGAGTTGTGCGGAGTTTGTTGTGTGTTTTAGAACATAACTGCCGTGAAACAATCAGAAGATAATGTTTTATTTCTCTGATTTGCTGCTTTGTTCTCACTAACGCCGCTCTCTCTCTTCAGTCACTCTATAGCTCGCTCCACCATCGATGCTCTCTCTCCCTCTCGGCTCGTTGAGCTGTGGAGGTGTGGCTAACTTGGAATGTGGTGTGTTTACAAGCAGGAACCAACAGCGATTACATACTATACCGCTGAAATTTTCTTCCGTAACGTGGTGATGTCACCAAGTAACACACTTTACCTAGCGGCTAGTTTGGCACGCCCTCAAACAAAGCTAGTTACAGCGGAGCTTGAGCGGGGTCTGAAGAGAATGGTTCGGTTGACCAATCACAACAGTGGGCCAGCTGACCAATCAGAGCAGACTGGGCTTTTTGGGAGGACTGGAGGTGTAGGAGCTCAAACAGAATGTTTCAGACAGAGGGTGAAAAGAGGTGCTGCAGCACAGTCGGTATGAGAAAAGCATTTTTTACATTAAAACATGTAAACATGTTCTATTAGAAGTATGCACCTAAAAATAAGCATAATAGGTCCTCTTTAAACATGTGAAGTGATGGATCACGTAATGTGAGGCACATACAATAAGAGGTAATGCCCCTTGTGTAAATACATGTGCAGTAGTTAATGGAATGACTGTATGCTTGAGTACACCAGCTGAGTAGTGCAGCCCACATACCTCCATCCTCACACTTCTCAGGGGGCTTCGCCTTCTTCGCCAAGCGGGGGTCCAACCACGTGGTCGTCTTGGTATTGTGACTGCGGAGCACACAAAGAGCAGCCAGTAAATATCAACCATAAAGACCTGCGCCAGCAAGAGAAAAGCAGCCAATAACAGGATGCGCCACGACTGAAAAACTACAACTGTATGTATTCTCCTGTGTAATATGCTCTCGTGCATAAGAGCCACCAGATTCATCAACAAAACATCTGATCCATCGGTTTACGTTCAGCCGTCACATTACCCGTGTTTATGGTTAGACGGCTTTCTTCAGAGAGGAGAAAAGAAAACCTCTGAATGTGAAACCCGACAAACTCGTTTATCCTCTGATGTCTTAAACAACTGGGGTGTGTAATCAGGAGGAAAATCACAATGGTCTTCTGATATCTTTAGAGACAAGTGGCTTAGAACCAAATATGAATAAAACACATAGGCTTGCACGCACACACGTGCTTACATGTATGTACAATACACCCACACACACACACTTCTGGACCTTTAAGAGAGGCTTGTTTACTCGACTGTTCTAAAATCAAAGTATTGATCGGCTTAGCGTAGAGCTTCGCATGTCTTGATGTTAGGCAAAGCAAACAACCGTGGCAGTCAATGGGAATAAATCTGAGTGTTTACACTGAATCTTTGAGCTTTACTTACGTACTTATAGAAGGATCAGTAGCTTATGTGTATATTTTACTCTCTCTTTGCTGCTATTTTTGTAATCACTCAGTGATGAGTAAACTGTGTCACGTGCCGATCACAAACCCATCATTACACCCAGGATCAAACTGCTGGGCTGATTAGACACTGATTTGATACAGAAATATTCATCTGTGTTTCATTATGCATAAAAAAACAAAGCAGTCAATAAAATGCTGCATTATATCAGATATACAATCAACACTTTCATTTTTAACATTGTGTCTTGCAACACACCTTGCTGCAGTTGTAAGATGACACGAAATAAATTTCATCCCTCATCATCCAGCGTACAGACTGTGCTACATCTGATCAAACTAATATTTACCTGAAGCCTCATCTTACTGTTACGGCTTCTGTTGGCATCAAATCCCATGAAAAGACCCCAAGACCATTGGTTCCTACTTACAACGTAACTTAAACAAAAGCTCACAAATATATACATTGATTTATACAAGAAAAGTCTAACTCATTTCATAAAATAGCTTTACTCAAACAGGAGTAATTTATATTTGTTTAGGACTATTAATACAAATTAATACACATTTATTGTGCTAACATCTATTTATGACAGCAGGCCATAGGAGGGAACTTTTTCATAGTTTTTGGCAACAGACTAACAGGCTTTGGCCACACTCAATTCATTGTTGAGGTCTTTTAAAGGGAAAATGCACAGATTTTCAACCTCATCTCTATCTATCCGAGGTAGGGATATAGTGTGATTAATGCCTACAGTTCTTGCCGATGTTCTGTGTCTCTAGCAACCGGTGGTGGGACCAAGTCATTGTTTTGCCATTCGCAAGTAAGTCTCAAGTCTTTGCACTTTAAGTCCCGAGTCAAGTCCCAGGTCAAGACTGACAAGTCCCAAGTCCTAAACTTTGAGTTTCAAGTCCTAAACAAGTCATAATGCGCTCAGTAACGTAACGTTAGTTCTTCATGGTTTTCTCCTGCAACTTATTTGGATGCTGTTGGATTGGTTCAATTAAAGTGCATTAGGGGTATTAAGTGTAAGATAATCAAATGAAAGTCCCAATAATATTCACCAAAAATAAAGAGTCCAGAGTTCAACAAACAAAACACCACTTTTCAGGGAGTCAGCAACAAACAACAAAAGATAGAAATTCAGTGTTCAGTTATTTCCCCACGAGAAAATCCTCTTCCCAAACAAATCAATAAAGGATCTCTCAAAAAGTAAATAAACCCAACATCTTTATCAGTATCGGGCAGTTGATCGTCTTCGTGCACACATTTTTTAAATAACATACTTTTTCATCTTTGGGCTTGGGGGGAAGGTATCAAGTATTATCATGTATTTTCAAGTCAAAAGGCTCTAGTCCAAGTGAAGTCCAGAGTCACTGGTGTTGAAATCCAAGTAGAGTTGCAAGTCTTTTATTATTTTGTCATGTCAAGTCGAAAGTCATCAAATTTGTGACTCGAGTCCAAGTCATGTGACTCAAGTCCACACCTCTGCCCGGCGCAGCTGCAAAATCTGTTGTTCTGTGGGGCGCAATACCATTCAAAAACGTTCTTGTTCTCTTCACTTGTTTTGCCCACCAGTTACGTTTCCAAAGTGAACTCGCCGCTCGCATGCAATGCATCCTGGTACATGTAGGCACAGCTGGCACGGCTCCGCAGCAGGACAGATCTGCTTTCTCGGTCAATATAACAGGTAGTGGGGAATAATTTCTTCAGTGAACTACATTTACCATCAGCACCGATTGGACATTGACATAAAAGGTGGTGAATTGTCCCTTTAATGGCATTGGTTTGCAATAAGAAAAATACTACATATTTCCAGGCGTATACTTTTCACTCAGTTGCCAGTTTATTAGGTACACTTACTGTAGCTAAAACTAAAGTCTGGTGTTGATTCAATCTTAGGATCATTTTGGTGGATGCGGTTGATTTGTTGTGATAGTTTATGATAATATAAGATACATAAATCCTCATATTGGAAGAGGATGGAACCTACAAACGGTTGGCATCTTTATTTGATCACATTAAATGAATTAATTGCTCACTAAAATTAGTGATGAATTACAATTGATGCTCATCAGTTAGCCAGTTGACTAATCATTTCAGCGCTAAATGGACTCATGACCCGAGGGTTGCTGTCTCTCACTTACTCTATGAAGTAGACCATGCCGGTCTCAGTGTAAGCCATCTCCCAGTTAAGGGGGAGCGGCTCCAGGCTGTCATCGCGGGGAAGAGAGCTCCATGTGCGGAAGTCCATGGTGCTGCTTGACTGGGTGTAGCTGGGCACCGCTTTCCTCCAGTCTGCCCCCTCTTTGTGCTCTGTAGAGAGAGAATAAACCGGGAGAAAACAGAGTGGATGGTTAGCCTGCAGGAACACCTCTGCCCTCCTGATTTCCTGCGTGCTGCAGGGGAGCGGAGGGAGAGCCGATGTTGCTCATAGGATTTGCATGCGAGTGACTGCGTGTGTGTGTTTGCCAAAGGGCTGTTTTGCATTTGCGTGTGCACACAGTGTTAATGTTTATGCATAAGTGTATATGTGCATTCCCTGTGGGTTGCAATGATACAAGGCAGGGATTCACACTAGAAAGGGCCATTGGAGCCCAGGGCGGTTTCAGTATGATAACACTTTACCGCTGCTCTTCACCTATAAATTATTGCATTTGCATAGACACCCATTAATGAGAAACTGCTCTACAATGAGCACGAAACACACAACAAAGGCCCCCCTAATTCACTTAGCATTTAATACCTTCTGTCAGAAGATGCACGAGTGCTTTTCATCCCTTTTCTTTTCATGTGGCGCTACTCACAACAGAGGCTGTATTTCCTAAAGACCGTTCAACCTGAATTTTAAATTGAACACATAATTGCTAAAACACAAACACGGAGCCCCTCAGCAGCATCAGCGTAGTTATATGCAGCATCTAAAACAACTTTCTTCTTTTGGTCTCTCCGATCAAAAGAACACAATTTATATTTAAAGGCCCAAACACACACACACACACACGTGTGTTTGAGAAGCCATGTAAACACCAGCCTGAGGGCAGAGGCTGAAGGAGAGCCGAGGTCATCGGGTTCACAGCTGGGTGAGGGCCCACTCAGAGATACAAAGGGGGGCTCATGATAAGGACAGTCTGAGCAAAGATGGGGAAAAGCTGCAGTCAAGAGTTTAGAGACTTAGAGCTCACATTTTCCATTAACCTCTTTTTTCATTCGACCATAACTGTGCCCATCTATGGCTGGTCCAGCTGTGGGCTGTAGCAGAGCAGTCATTTGTGACTGGTTTCTTTCCATAAAAAGAACTCCTGGATGTCTGGGCATCGTTTCCTGTTTGATTTCAATATGACAGAGCGGGTTGGGTAAACAGACTTTGGATTTCTGTGAATCCTTTGTACAGCTGAGCAAGCAGTGTTTGAGCCGTGACTGTCAAAACAATGTATCATTCTGTAGAGAAAAAAAAACACCATTTTCAGCTGCGACTGGCCTCAGTTTTAACCCCAATTCTCTCACTATAAAAACCCAGGTATGGTGCACCGTATGTAACCCATTTTGTGCTCTCCTTGTGAACATTAAGGACAGGGTTGTTCCTCAGAGGGCTGAGGAGTTGTCCTGATTGATCGCATGCACAGTGTTCTGCTCTCTGGATGAGACTTTCTCAAGGTGACCTCTGCGGTGCGACATATTAGAAGGTAACAGTAACAGCAACGCCGAGAGGAAGATTTATCAACAGTGGTGCCAGCTCATTTGAATATCTGTGAATAATACTTTCACTTTGGAGACAGCATGTCAGCCGTGTTTAGTCACTAAATATGGATTAGTAGCAGATCAGTATTAAATGGTTTAATTACAAAATAGAAAATACTTCCTCACTTAGCTTTTATGGGATAAAGACATGCAGATATCTTTGGTTTTTATTTGCTCAGGTTTTGAGATACATCTATTGAGAGTGGGGTCTGAGAATTATCCACAGAAGAGCTGTAATTATTGTTTAATCTGTTGACTGCAAAAAAAACATAAAAAATTAAAAATATTGGGCCTCATACAGCAACATTCTTGTGCCAATGTGTCTAAAATATGAGTGGATCCAAAATCCAAATGCCAAATTGAGAAAAGAGTCAGAGCCATTATTTTCTCTCTATTTGGGTCTGTTGAGGTCAACTGCATTTGGATTGGATTTAATTATACAGACTATCCTCAGGTCCCTTTCTTTGATTGGAAACTCATTTATCATTTTAATTTTAATTTTTCTCATTTTTTTCACATCGGCTTCAGGTGGGTATTCCATGGTTTTGTTTCTGATCAGGTCCAAATTGTGGATCCTTTCAACTAATGACACCACAAACTAAATTCTACCCACCTCTATTGTGTTGTGGTGGCAGAAATGTCAGGGACAGAGAAAGATATCTATCTGCATTGCTAGATAACAGTGGTAAGTTTCAGCAATATGTTTTGCAATTTAGGTTTAATAGTTTTTGCAGGTCAATTCATTTCAATCTCATGTCAGTTCATGTAAACACAAAAAAAGTGTTTATGATTTTGCACCGGTTACATTTTCCTGTGTAATAAATCTCCTTCCCCTGGAATCTAATTAGGAAATAAAAAAAAATCTGGGCGTGCAAAATACTACAACCTCGAGACAAATGAATGAGAAGCAGATGGGATGAGAGCTTAAGAGAGATGATCAAGCTGCTCAAGAGGAGAATCTTTTAATGCCGTTTTATGTGACGGATTGAGAAGTGCACAGTGCTGTAGTGTCCTCAAACACCCACTGGGCCCATCAAACGGTATACAATCTGCAACAAGTCAAAGTCTTTATGTCTTACAAGAGACAGTGACCTAATGTGGCGATTCCACAACCAAAGGACAAGCAGAGTACGGCAGAATCTCCGTTATTTAACATGACATCCTGTGCTTTGACATTTACTGACCAGGCAGTCCATTGACCAGCGGTGGCCTCTCATCATCATCTTCCTCCTCGGGGACCACGCTGTCCTTCCTGTCCATCTTGCTGACTGACGTTGTGCGTTTCCTGGGTACCTCGCCACTGTAGTCTTCATCAAACAGCACCTGATCCACCAAGTCGGGCTGCACCAGGTTGGGCTCCGCCGGAGGCTTCGGGGTTCCATAGTAGTTACCTTACAGAGCGAAGGATGGGAGGAGCAGAGGGAGGAGGAAGAGGAGAATGAGAATCATAAAACAATGCAAACACGAACAGATAAGGAGCCACAGAAAAGTCATCACTTCATCATTTTATGCTACTAGACATTTGTGTGAAATTGTCACAATAAGCATATGAATTCTTGAGTTACGGCCAAAAACGTGTTCTGTGAGGTCACAGTGACCTTGACCTTTGACCACCAAAATCTAATCAGTTCATTCTTGAATCCAAATGGTCGTGGATAGAAGAACACGCAAATTGCAAAACTATCATAAGATGGTTAAGGTTAGGATTGGTCATCGGGCAGTGAGTCTCGTAAGAGTTTTTGCAAGAAATTCCCTTCAGGGGTTTCTGAGATATCACGAGAATGGGAAGGGCATGAAGTCACAGTGACCTTTGACCTTTGACAACCAAAATCGAATCAGTTCATTGCTGAGTCCAAGTGGATGTTTGTGACAAATTTGAAGAAATTCCCTCAAGGCATTCCTGAGATATCGCGTTTCTCAAGAATGGGTTGGACATAAGGTCACAATGACCTTGACCTTTGACCACCAAAATCCCAGTTCATCCCTGAGTCCAAGTGGACGTTTGTTTGTTTTTGGCACAAAAACATGCGTTTCTGAGACATTGCATTCACAAGAATGGGTCGGACAGACTGACGAACAACCCGATAACATAATGCGTCCGGCCACGGTTGTCGCCGGTGCGGACGCATAAAAAAAGTACAGTAGTGTGCCATAAAGTGTAAAACAGAGAAGGAGACACAGGCAGAAAGATCACCCACCATGTCTAACATCACTCCAATTCATCTGATTCCAATCAGCTTCAAAACTCTAAATGTCACACACGAGCACTCAAGGTTGACTATTTACAAGTTCCAGAGGTCTTCTTCCTCTGTATGACTTTCACGTCTCTGAACCCCCTGCTTTGTTTTCCCTCGATAACTGCATCACAGGGCTGTCATGACTCATGTAACATTAAAATGACTTCGCTCGGAGTTTGCCAGCAACTAATTACACTGATCATTGAATACAGCAATTATCTATCTCTCAGCTTGCTTTTTTTTTTTTTCCTAACGAAGAAAAAAACCTTGTGTTACGGATTATAAATATTCCGGGTGCTCTATAAAAGGGGGGATAGAGTGCAAAACTTGGTTGAATTATTTGCTCATTTAGCTCATGCGGTGATCCATCTATGTATGGCTGGTGAGCAGTGTGTGGAACTCAATTTAGGCTTAGAATAAGCAATTATTCAACCTCCATTAGGATTATAAATAATGTGCATACTAATTTACATCCCGATCATTTATTATGATCATTTGTTTGCTAAATGCTGCTCTGTCAGATGTGTTCATGCAATAATATCAAATACATCTTTTTGGCAATTCATTTGTTAGGTAAAATATTTCCTCGGTGCTTACAATAAGCAATCACAAGATTGAGCCTACTCAGCTGAATCACGATTTTATAATTAGATTAATTAAAGAATAAGGGGAGATACCGCTGGGAAATAGGGATTTTCAGCTATTTAATTAGCCTCCATAAACTGGATCTTATTTTCAGTTGGACCACGGTATTATGAACCTTTGATGTACTTAAGCGTGAACATGCAGATGCTGTACTGTAAGAGCAACATTTATCAACTCCAGATCTTTTTATAGCTCGGTACAAAGAGGGGGAAGCTGACAACGGCGTGCATGCTGGGAAGAACAGAGGGCCTCTGAGGAACACATCACAGTCATTCCAGCAGCTCTTACAGCACGATACAGTACCGCCACAACAGCTTCTCTGATAAGTGAGCCCATCTCGAGTGCGGCCTCATCTCCTCAGGCGTGCCAGCTACAATACGTAGCAAACTGGGTTAATGCAGCTATGCTCATCTTCCTCAAAGCAGCGGGAAGGTTGAGGAGGAGAAGGAGGCTGGATGAAAGCCTGCCCCTCCCACCCTTGTCGCTTCACTCTCCGTGTTTACTAAAGCGACACTCATCCGCATTTGTCAAAGATGGCTTCATTAACAGGGGTGGCACAGCGATAGCGAGGAGAGATTGGGTCTGCTGGCTAATCCTCGCCTGTCTCCTACCTCACGCTGACATTCATCAGCCAGACGCTGCCGTCTGTGATTAATTACTTACAAACATGTCTCTTGGCCCCTGATAAATGCGCGTCGCAGATATAGAGGTGTGTGAAAGCGGCGCGTCGGTGCAGATTTGTGGCACCGTTTGCCATTATAATGCAGGGGGGCCTCGTAAGCTGATGAGCGGGGGAGCTTGTCCGACGTTACTTGTGATCCTCGTGTCGCAGGGGTTGATGAGCCAGGAAAGAGGCGAGCCTCCTCTTTCAACGTGCGCGCAAGCAATTTCATGGTGGCGGAATCAGCTGCCGGTAATGAAAAGACTCCTGTTGTCAAGGGCACTATGCATAAGCTGCGCAAGGTCATGGGCACACTTTCATCTCGCTAAGATCATGAACAGACAGCTACGCAGTCTCAGAGCGACACACACACACACACACACACACACACACAACCATCCATACCACACTCTGCTACTGATGCATGAGTTCAGCACTCCCATTCACATCCAATTTAATATCCAGGTCTGTTTCCCTTCCTCGTTAAAATCCGACTCATTATCACAATGGGGATCCCAAAACAAACAGATTTGACGTGGATCTCGATTTGGCAGAATTTTGCATTCCCTGGTAGCAGATTAGAGGAGAAAAAAACCCTCTACAGCATGTGCAGAATTTCATTTTCCTGGCAGCTGTCCCTCCAGTCTTGCACTTCACTGCACTTGACTATTCTGTTCTTGTCCGGCAGCTCTGCTCTGAGAGAGTGACCCAAACTGAACCTCGGAGGCGCCGAGACTGAGGAGGGACCCAGAGCCCCAGAAAGACGTGCTTTCGGCGCCTGGCGCAGATGGCTGATGTGTCTGCTTGGCAGGCAACCTGGGACCCTGCGGACCAACATGGAGCAGCCAACATGTACCCTACCAATCATAGAGCAGCCTTGACCCACAGAAACAGTCCTACCCCGGCTAGTATACATGCGAGTTGTGTCCTGACTTCTGATCAGCCTGTTTCTTGAGAGGATGCAGGACATCAACACAGTCATGGATGGCAGGAAGAGAGTCGAGGAGAGGGTGTTTTAAGTTGAAATGATGTGTACAATGCGTTAAATGGCTCCCATGAAATATCTTCTAGGTGGAGAAAAAACGTTATACATGAACCATTAACATAATGAGCATTCAGGAAAGTCATTTGGGACTATTAGTGAGACCATTATGATTAGCTAAGAGTCCCATTAGCTCAGTACCTTGAGTACAACTCACTTACTGTTCGCTTATAAACTGAAGGTAAATCATGAGCTCTTCACGGAAGGAATGCAACCCATGTGATCTATTTACAAGAGGACGTTTGACCTTGTTTATTTTCCTCTTTTCAAAGAAAAAGAGAGGTTATGCTTCAACCACAACCAAATGGAGTAAATCCCATTCCTCGATCCAATTACGTCCAGCTCCTCTTTAGAGTTCACTGTGCCGCTGCCGAGAGATCAACACTCTCTGCCACAGTCGCCATGCAATGCTGGGTTTTAGAGGAAGAGAAGAGGGGGGGTGGGGAGGGCAGTCACTATCAGACTGTTCAGCTCTCTCTCAGGGATACTCAAACCGTCCAACTTTTGAGAAGCTAATCCACACATCTGCACGCAGCCAAGGCAGTCCTGCTTCCTTTGGGAGCTGAGGGACTCAGCATGCCTCTATATCAACTCTCTCTCTCTATTATATGTTCTTCCTCAGTTTGCTCTCTATTTCACACTCTCTACCCACGGTCAACCTCTTTATGAAGGTGTAAATCCCACCTGGCTTCGGCTCACAGATGAAGGACAGCTCGTGGGCGACTTGGCAGCTCCTGAAAACCTGATCTTCGAGTTCTTAGATGATCCATTCCAACACAAGGCGGGATGGGATTTGTTCTATGTGCAAGTGTGTGTTCATACAGTTTGTGTGTACCTGTGTGTGCGTGTGTGTGTTTAATATCATAATTGCTGCCACTGTGCTACAAGGATGAGGAATGGGGATGGGGGCTGACACCTTGTCACTGGGATCAGAGACCCTTGGAAGAATCTGCCTCAACACACCCATCGCATATTAGATTATAACCTTCACCAATGGTGGACTCAGCTGTCTGAGGAGCAGGGGGGAAAAAATAAAAAGGGTACCAGCTGCATGCGGCGGGGCACCAGTGCGCAGAATGTTTTCTAGCATGTAGCGTAGCCTATATGGCACTGCGTCACGTTTTATCCAGTGGAAGGGCACCCTAGAGGCCAATTAATCACATTTTCTCCACTGGAAGGGCACCCTAAAGGGTTCTTCATCACGTTTTCTCTACTGGAAGGGCACCCTGGAGGCCAAATTATCATGTTTTTTCCACGGGAAGGGCACCCTAGAGGCCACTTAATCATGTTTTCTTCACTAAAAGGGCACCCTAGCGGGTACTTTATCATGTTTTCTCTATTGGAAGGGCATCCTTGAGGCCAATACATCACGTTTTCTTCACTGAAAGGGCATCCTAGAGGTACTTCATGTTTTCTCCACTGGAAGGGCATCCTAAAGGCCACCCTCGCCCCCGCCCCCTGTGTGCATTTATGGATAGTGAAGCCCACCAGTGCACTTCACTATCCATAAATGCACACACACAAATCTCTACAAACACACTTGTGCACACCCAGAGGAAACTACTCTCAGACTTAAGGCGCTTTCTAACTGGATGAGGATTTTAACTTTATCTTTTAATTCTCCATCCGTATGGGAAGCACGAGACGCGGCTGAATGAGAACGAGAGAATGGTGCAGAGAAGGTCCATTCACGCGACCAGAGGTTTGCCCCTCGAGTATTTAGAAAAATCCCCTCCCATTTCACAGCAGCCTGGATTTGCAGTAAGAAAGAATGAGCTTAAGGAGAGGGGAAGATTATCATGTTATTGCTATAATCATTGCGCAATGTGAGAGAAATCCTCCGTTCCAATCCCCTCCTGACACAAATACACTGCGACCGTCTGACTTTCCAAGACCTTTTTAATGCAGAGCAAGTGCTTATGCTCCATTGTAGTATACGGTGTTAAAAAATGGTAAATACTTGGCCATTCAGCTGTTCGCCAAGCTGAAATATCCTTCCTTGTGTAAACTTCTTGCCAGAAAGAACATGACTGGTCTTGTCTACTTGTTGTAAAGCATCCGTTGCCCTTGACATGTTTACTGCAGCCAGTTGCAGTTTAAATGAACATAACCGAAGTTGTTTTTTAAAAGTGAAGAGACTGGAGAAGTAGAAATTCAAGTTTTGGATGTTAGTGATGAGCCAAAGCTTACTGGTTGTGGCTGTGAGAGGAGAGAGGGAGGGTTTATTTGACTGGTTTACACAAGGTCACAATCAGGTGGTACAGCCGCTTGCATGCTCAGATTTTGTTGTGTGAATATCTGCTGTATATTTTCAAGGACGGACAAAAATGTGCTGGCACAGACGCATAAACACACAGAGGCATGTACATCCTATATCAACTGCCCGGTACCGGAGGTAACTCAGACAGCGTCGGAAATGTTGGCTTTACTTACTTTTTGAGTGAACAAACTAAACTTTTGTTGTTTATTGCTGAATCCCTGAAAAATTGTGGGGTTTTTTTGTTGTCGAACTCTGGACTCTTTATTTTTGGTGAATATTATTGGGACTTGCATTTGATTATCTTACACTTAATAGCCCTAATGCACTTTAATTGAACCAATCCGACAGAATCATATCCAATGAATATCCGTCTACTCTGGCTCAAATAAATGTCGAAATCATCTAAATATTCAGCCATGACATTGAAAGTCTTTCAGATAACAGTAAGCTACACTTTCTGTACTCAAACAAACTCTGCCTGGCTGGCACTCGTGTTTCCACCATGGATGCCCAGACACTTATAATAACAATACAAAATAACAAGCACTTTTATTGGGCATAAATGACGGTGCCAGCTTGCCCTGGCCCTCACTATATTGCAGCCTGTGAAGCTGCTGTGTACAGCGCTCTCCCTCAATAGTGAACCAATTTCAGAAACTCACTATTAGTCAGTTAGACACAAAAACATGGGAAAATAGGATCCAGTTACCAGTTACCCTTTAACCAAGTTACCCTTTAATAAAAAGGCAAAAAGTGGAGCCTGTTCCTTCCTTTCGTTTGCATGTAGAGCTGTCACAGTATCGGATTTTAACTACACGGTTTAATCTGGCCAAAAGAATTAACAATATTATCGCAATACCAAATCGCAATATAGAAAAATTTGAAAAAAAATAATAATGCTATCAGTCAATTTCATCTTTAACCTATTTATGGTGCATTTTGTCTCTTTTTTGGCAAATTAATGCTAATTCCACTCAAAATACGAGTGTAGGTAGGTTGAGAGAGAGCCAACTTCATGTATCTGTAACTTTGGCTCAGACTCTCTTAAGGTGGACCAGCTTTTCTCCTCTCGCCCAGGAGTCCGGTGTTCATATCCTGTGTGTGTCACGTAACTTCCGTAATTAAGTAATGCCACTTCCACCATCTTTTCCTAAACGTAACTAAGTAATTGTGTTGCCTAACCAACTTCTGTGAAGACGGAAGTTTATTTTGAAAAGACAGGAGCGGAAATTGACACGTGCATCACATATTTCTGGACATTTGAAGGAAAACGCACAAAAAATAAGGAATAACTTTTCGTAAGATATCAAACGAACCGTTGTATGAGGATACGTTGATTTAGTTGGTAGCACTTTTACATTTGCAATACAGAACATATGACCCCAAACGTGGCTACGGCCCTTTAATGCACTAACTCTTTGAATGCCTGCAATAAAACGAGAAATCTGCACCTGTGTACCACAACTGTCATCTACTGGTTATTCTGGTTTTAAAAGGCTGGCTGGCAAAATGCTTACTCAGTAAATGTAAGGTTTATTTTTTGAATCCCTGCTGACAAAAGCAGTTACACCCTTGTCCTGATTTCTACAGTATTTCCATGTATATTTATATATATAATGTCTGCACTAGTCATCCTTGTGTCCCGTTCTACACACAGAATAGTGGAGTTCATCTGAAGGGCTGCGAGCAACGCTGCTAATCTCACTGTCACTTCCAACAAGTCTTTAATCATGTTTCACTGATCAATACATTTCGTCCCGCTTGTCACATTTCACTAAGGCACGCTGTAACTCATAACGACCGTGAATATTGAGCTTACAGTTACTCCAGTACAGCGAGCTGTCAGCGTGAACGGTCTACATGAATGCATGCAGCCACGCGCACGTATATCCTTAACATTGAGGTGATACCCACCATCATAGGTTCCACTCTCCAGTAGAAGTCCACTCTCCTCCAGGATCCTGAAGTCTCCAACACTTATAAAGTTGTAGTCCACTCCTGGCACCTCCCCATCCCGAGGAAGCCGTGTGGTGCCTGAAAAGAAATGAAAAGAAAAGAATGTTTTAGGTGCTTGAGTTAATGACGTAACATTATGCAACGCTTTTTGAAAGGACTTTGGTTGTATTTTGCTTCTGTTGTGTGAAAGCCTTGAAAGCGAGCTGAGAAAACTCTCATTCAGCTCCAGCTCTCTTATCGAACGCATTCCTACCGTCTCCCAGCATAGCAACAAGATGTGTAGCCTATACTATGGCTGTCTAACGATTAAAATATTTAATCCTTATTAATTGCATGGTTGTCCATAGTTAATCACGATTAATTGCTAATTAATTTTTTATCTGTTCAAAATGTACCTTAAAGGGAGATTTGTCAAGTATTTAATACTCTTATCAACATGAGAGTGGGCAAATATGCTGCTTTATGCAAATGTATGTATATATTTATTAATTAACAACACCAAACGATGAAAAATATTGCCCAGAAACCCTCACAGGTACTGCATTTGGCATAACAAATATGCTCAAATCATAACATGGCAAACTGCAGCCCAACAGGCAACAACAGCTGTCAGTGTGTCAGTGTGCTGACTTGATTATGACTTGTCCCAAACTGCATGTGATTATCATAAAGTGGGCATGTCTGTGAAGGGGAGACTCGTGGGTACCCATAGAACCCATTTTCATTCACATATCTTGAGGTCAGAGGTCAGGAGACCCCTTTGAAAATGGCCATGCCAGTTTTTCCTTTCCAAAATTTTGCTTAACTTTGGAGCGTTATCTAGCCTCCTTAGCGATAAGCTAGTATGATGTGGTTGGTACCGATTGATTCCTTAAGTTTTCTAGTTTCATATGATACCATACCATATCATATTTTCACTAGCTTTAAAACTGAGCCCGCTACAACCTTAAAAATCACAAGCTGTGTTAATGCGTTAAAAAAATGTGTGGTGTTAAAATGAATTAGCGTTAACCCTTTTATAATTGCGTTATTATTGCGTTAACTTTGACTGCCCTTGTGTATACATATTGAGTGTGGCTGCAATTTGTAAGTAAACAATTTTATGTCACCACACATTTTTGAGAAAAGACATTCCTTACTCACGATTCACAAGATACAAAGGATCCAGTTTGTAACTCATTTTTTGTGATCTCTCTCTGTACAAGACTGCAGCACATTTTTCAAAAGGATGGCTATCTCATTTTAGGAACGAAAACCCAAAAAGACCTTGGTGCCATCCTGTGAAAGATGGATAATTGATGAGGGCCTCTGGCGGTATCCATTTAATCCTCTATGAGTAACTGCAGCTTCTGCTAGTTATTAGTTATTATTGGGAGGCTCTTGATGTATGTGCTGGCTACAGCTGAAATGAAGAAAGCAGCCGAGTAAATTGTAGCTGTGAAATATGATGGAGGCGATGGGTTGTGTAACATCCTGGTGTGGTTTAGGTTCACTCGGTGCCACAGTGGGCAGCATCGATGCAAATGACACAAGGCCATTCTGAGTGCAGATATTGCCCCTGTGGTGAAGCCACAGTCTATTTCAATACTGATGGGAGTTTTTTCCTTCCAGGATGAATATCCACAAGGCACAAATGGACAGCAAATGATTACATTAGCATGAGGATTATGTAAACCATATTCCATGAATAAATAAGCAGGACTGTGCTATTATTGCACTCAAGGCTAATTAGGTGGCGTGTCACCAAACTTGTAAAGTCCATAGAAATAACCTCAGCTGAACGGGAGGCAGGGCAGCGGTTATTTACTGCATGGGAGACTGAACAAAAGCACACAGCATGAACAAATCATCAGTGCTACATTCCACGGCAATCTCTGTCACCGAAATTTACTGTCGCTCCCATGGTTATGTAGCAGATTCATTCATTCACTCACTCGGCCTGGTGAATCCCTGTCAGGGTCGCGAGGAGGACAGTGGGGTGAGGCTGGGAGGAAGGCCACTAGTCGATTCAGAAAAACAGGCGATATAAAATTTCAAATCAAACCTGACTTCGGTGTCAGAGGAAATCAGAGCACACCGAGGAGCCCTGCAGCAGCACAGGGAGGAGAGAACTCCACACAGAAAAGATTATCTTTCTGGGAGATGAGTCAGGAGGAGAGGCATCACTCTTTCACACAAGTAATTTGGCTCTCAGTGTACCAGCGTACAACACAGCAACAAACAGAAGCTGTGATTTGTGTTGATTATACATTAAGGAAATTTGCTAATTTGTTCGATGACAGTATACGTACCGTATAAAAAACAAATACTGTTAACTTTTTCTGCTTGGGCCGGAGTCAATAGCGTTACTCGCTCCCATCCCCGCTGCTCTCTCTCTCTTGATTCACCACTCACGCACGTACACACACTCTAAGCACTCTACTCTTACAACATCTGGCTCTAGATAGGGCCATTCGTGTTTTCGTATCAGCCACTGTGGCAATCCTACGTTTGGCACACGGGAGAAGTTGTAATCTGCAACCGCTAGATACCACCAAATCCTACACACTGTTCCTTTAAGTTTAAACATAAGATTTTACTTTGCTATGCATAATATTTTTTTTTTAGTTCAGACTTGGATTTTCACAAATCATCATAACATGAGGTTGACATGGGTTACCATGGTTACACATCTCCAAAGATGTTTATTCACACAAAAGTGCATTCATTGATAGTACACATATTGGGTATGTATTGCACAGTGTGCGATTTTGGACGAAGCCGTCGTGAATGACATTAGCTGACAGGAAGTAAACATGGACCGAAGCTGTTGCCTAGCAACGCAATTCCGTTGAAATGCGCCAATACAGAGCGTTTCAGACAGAGGGTGAATACAG
The DNA here is from genome assembly GCA_916701655.1 of Sebastiscus albofasciatus. Taxonomy (NCBI): domain Eukaryota; kingdom Metazoa; phylum Chordata; class Actinopteri; order Perciformes; family Sebastidae; genus Sebastiscus; species Sebastiscus albofasciatus. Next base: position 33,879 of record CAKAOI010046467.1, on the reverse strand, counting down.
GCATATTCAGGCAAACAGTCTGAGAAAAGTAATGTGTTTTTTCGAACATTACAGCATGTAAACACGTTGTAGTAGAAACACAAAATACAAGTTTAAACCTGAAAATGAGCATAATATGGGACCTTTAAATAGCATTATTCTGGTACAACTATGATGGGATTTCATTGAAATATGTTGTTGCATCCCCCAAGTAGATTCCTTGACGCATGTAGAGTCTGCGGCAATTAGCAGTGAAGCTTCTGTGCAGATTGTGGAGACCCAATGGCCTATTAAGTAACTTTATGTTGCCATTCCCTTTTGTTTTTCCGCTCTTATATTTTCTCGCTAATTGGACTGTGGCAGCTTCGCTGCACCCGAGCAGAGGAGCAAAAGCAGCTTGAAAAAGAAAAAAAAGCCATCAGAGGAGCTTCCTTCCACAGTGCGCCTTGATGTCACACCACACTTTGTGTTACCAAAAGCGGTTGACATTGCATCGTGTGTGAGATTTCCAGCCTCTGCTGTTTCTCATTACCAACTTGTTTGCCTGACCGCACTGGCTTTGGTCACTCAAAAAACGTCCCCTGTAGCCCAATTACTTGAGCCACAGTTATGTACCTGCCAAGTATATCCCTGAGCCATCATGCTGGATGTCACACTGATATATACCATAAGCCTCCTATTGGGGATCAGTCGCTGACAATATAATGAGGGCTTGCCGAGCTTTGAGGGTACATCCGACTGAAAAAGCAGCAGACATTGGAACATCCTGTCGTGCTTTCCTTTTCAATACAGGCGTTGACACTTGGGATATGCCATCAAATAAACTGTTGGAGGCTGGTCTTTCAAACAAAATGCTCAGTGCATGTTGAAAAAGGTGCAGTCGATACCCTGCAGTTAATTAAACCAGACCAGAAAGGGGTGTGGATATAGAGAGGCTTCATCAAAGAAAACAAAGACTTTCTGTCAGAATACAAAGTTATACAGAGTGTTGGTTAATACAGCAGGGAATGTATTTGTATTGTGCAGTGCTGGGAAATGAGAACATGTTACAGTATTAGGAATATTTCAACATTTTGGGAAATACACTTAATTGCTTTCTTGCCGAGAGTTAGATCAGCGGATCGATACCACTCGGAACAGTAAATAATAGCTACAGCCAGCATCTGTTGTGCTTAGCTCAGCGTAAAGGCTAGAAACAGGACAAAATCTGCCCACTAGCACCTTTAAAGCTCACTAGTTAATGGGCTTATTGATATCATTTTTATGTAGACGAATCATTTTAAAAAACAGTACATCCACAGAGCTTTTAGAAAGGTGCTGAGAAAAAAGTATTGCTTTTTGTAAAAACAAATAAAAATATGATGGTAAATAAATCAAGTTTTTTTATCTCCGTGGAAGATATCTGAGGTTTGGTTCTGACTTCAAACAAGGCTTGTGAGCCAATAGTATAGATGACGTTCGTATCACGTGGTATCTCTGGGTCGTCGGCGAGATGCCAGATACTGTGGAAAAACTGATAAATGGCTGAGTTTGACTTTAAGCGCCCGCCTTATTAGCTATCTTAGCTTAATAGTCCGATCTACACTAAGCATTAACATAGGCCTACATGAATCTTGAAACACTTCCGCACAAAGTAATCTAAATCCATAGCTAATGTTTACCTACATGTTGCAAAATTACTTCATTACTCTACCAAGAAAGATTCATCACGTGACATGTCGACTGTCTGAGTCTCACTCCATTCAAAATATGCAACAAACTGGCAACCACTTGTTGTAAAGTGAATGCAATGGAACGGGGTTGGGAGAGTGTGACATTTAGTGGCTTAATGTTGTTGATGTTATCAATTGCACCTTTGCATGTTATACTATATGTTGTTTGTTTAATCCGTGCAAAAAACAGTGTAAAAAGGACAATTCAGAGATTTCGTGGTTGCCTGGCAACCTGACAATGACAACAAGACTTCAGCAAGTCACTTTGTGCTCTGCCAAGAAATAGTCTGGCACATGAACCAAAAACGTGTCATGTCTTACATTTCAGTTTTTGTACAGATTAAATGAATGAGATATAATGTAGATTTTGATACCATTGGACAAAGCCACCCTGTTTCCAGTCTTTATGCTAAGCTAAGCTAACCGGCTGCTGGCTGTTGCTTTGTACTTCCCGTAAAGATATAAGAGTTATCGATCCCCTCATCTTACTCTTGGAAAGAAAACAAATAAGCATATTTCCCAAAATGTTAAACTATCCCTTTAATTTCATGACCATGCACAGTGCTCAAAGCCACGTGTTTCTATGTGCATGTGTGTGTCCCTCTGTCCTGGACTGCAACAAATCGTCACTTAAGTCTTGCAAGGTCTCACGCCTGCTGTGGTCTGCTGAGACCTATTTTTTCCAACCGTCTGGGCTGAGAGGATGTCACGATGGGAACATCAGAGGTAGTCAGTCAGAAATGGCAAGCCATAAATTTAACATGGTGATTTCGAGCATAGTTTTATGTTGGTGCTTCAAAAAAAATAAAAAAAATGGCTTAGGGCTTTGCTGTTGAAACGGCGAGAAAGAAAAAGGGAACGAGAGAGGAAAGAGGATCATTACAAAGCCAAAGTCTTTTGGTCTTTTTTGTGAAGTGTTTGCTTTTAAGATACTGAGGCAAGCTCTTTCATGTGGCTTACTCTGCTGTTGTCATGTTGTATAGCTATTAACATTTAACAAGAAGTACAAAACTACTTACACATCAACCTTCTACCATTATTCTTTCATCCTTCAATATAATATTAATCAACTGAGGAGGAGACTGAGGAGAAGGAGCATAAGGAGAAGACAGGCGGCAACCTCCAATTCTTAGAAGTGAAGCCAATTGAAGTGCCTTAAACTTGCATTCTTTCTAATAGCCAGCAGGGGGCGACTCCTCTGGTTGCAAAAAGAAATCTGATTGTATAGAAGTCTATGAGAAAATGAGCCTACTTCTCACTTGATTTATTACCTCAGTAAACATTGTAAACATGAGTTTATGGTCTCAATCGCTAGTTTCAAGTCTTCTTCAATACAACATGATGTCCATTTAGTAAAGTATGGTCCCATTTAGAGACAAATAGACCATAAAGCAGGGGATGCGTTAGGACAGTGGTTCCAACCTGGGGTCCGGGCCCCCCTCAGGTAGGGCGTCAAAGATCACAGTGAGTGAGCCAGAATTTGTCTACTCTGAGGTTGTCAAAATTAGATTTGCACATGTATAACTAAAATCATAATAACACACATACTGGATAATTTATACAAAAGTCTGTTTAAAAAACAATTTAAAAATATATATTTTTTGCTAGTTAGAAGGCCACATTCTGTTTAAACCTGGCATTTCTGCTCAGTGTCAGATAAAGGTCAGGCTGCACTAATAATATTGGTATTATACTATTCATAGTATTAGATTCCAGTGGTGACAGCGTAGGATTGATTCCGACTTGTGTGATCCAAACATTTCCAATAACTCAAAAGCTTTGTAAAGTCCAAAAGTCAAAATGTATTGAAAGAAAAGATAGATGTAATCATTTCCAAAATTCACAAGATGTTTTTATCTAACAAAATATTCTGTTTCAATCCACATTTGTTGGCGTTTAGCCTTTCAAAAACAACATTTTCAATGTGGTCAGAAAACAATTGCTCTCCCGCTTGCCACACACGAAGAGAGGATTGCACTGACGAGTTATATTCATTAAAGAAAGTTGATTTACTAAAAAAACCTCATTTAATACACTGAATTGATTTATTCAAATTGGATTGGCAACGACCAAAATGCCGAACTCGATGTTTCAAAACCGCAGTGCACAAATCAATGGGTGAAGTCACGGTGTCTATGTCCACTTCTCATATACAGTCTATGACAGAAGAGGAAATCCTCTATTGAAATGGTTGCAATGAAGCAGACAGGAAGGTCACAGAGTACAGCTGTATGTGGACTAATTTTCCCTGCATGTCAGTGCTTGTCTACCTACCAAGTGCAGTGTGTGTGTGCGTGTGTGCATGAGCGAGAAGGAGAGTTTGTGTGAGATCAAACTCTCTCTGCTCATCTCTGATCTCAGCGGGGAGTCGAGGGACTGTGTGTGACCCTGAGCTCTCCGTCCTCTTAGAAAAATCCTCCTCCTTTTGTCCTCCCCAGAGCTCTTAAGAGTCTCCTCCAGCGTTTCCACAAGAGTCCAAATGAGATGAAGCCCCGTCCCAAGGCCCAGTGAAGGGGACTCAGGGATTTACCACACGCAGACAGTCAAGAGCTTGCTCTCTTTGTCTCTTTGCTCCTCTCTTTTCGCTTCTATCCCTCCATTACAGACAACGCTAAATGCCCATCTTTCTCTCTTTCATTTCAATTTGAACATTCTGTTTTAGGTTTCATAACTGGCCTAAAAAGTAAAGACTAAAACATTCATTATGGACTCAGAAGTGACCCTGTGGTGCTGGTCGGACACACAGACAAAGACAGCACAGATCAGCTGCAGTCGTATGAGAGTACAGCATTGTGGCTGGCTGGTAGTTATAAGTGAAGTGGACCACTGGCACAGTGACACAAACCGCCTCTGCTAATCCTCTTGCTGTCTGTCTGATTGTCACCCACATCCTGGGTATAAACCCACCCCTCAGATATGGTTATTTCTCATCAGTTTGTGATGTTCAACACATTCAAAAAATAGGTTTGTATTGTAATTTGTAATTTTATGGTGCAGCCCTACTCCCTCAACCTGCCTTGTATACTTCTACCCAGAGTATTGATTTCCCACAATGAGAAAACGATTCTTCAAGTTTCAGTGCCAAAAAGATGAGGAGTCAAGCATACAGCACGTTTAGAGGGTGAAGCTGCTAGAGCAGAATAACTGCAGTAAGAACAGGAAATAGAGAGTGAGTTTGGGGAGTTGAGAGAAAGCAACAGACAAGCCTCAACAAGCACCTTGTCTGTGGCTTCATGGTCCACTGTGGTAAATGTCAGTTTGGCCGGTTGTCTGTCTACAGAATTATAATACAAAACAGACCTGGAAATGTATTTAGAGATTATATGTTTACACACTGAATTGATGCTCTCAAATAGAGCTGATGTTTGGATTTCAAACTACAGCGATTTCGAAATACAGTAGATGTGTACGGTATGTTAATGTTATTAATGGTAGGGCTCAATCTGGGACCCACGACTGCAATGAATCAAGGGAAATCTATGTATGGACCTTCTTAAAGGGACTCTATGCAAGAATCAGAAATTGCTTGTTAACAGCGACACATGTAGCCGTTAAGTCAACAAAAGTCAGCGTCCTGTTAGTCGTGCTTGAGCGAGCATCGCTCAAAACAGTGAGGTGACACACGTCAGCTAAAACAACAATACCACTCTATATTTCAGCTGCTTGGCAGTAATGTTAGCTGACCAGACGCAGGTCTCTCCATGAATAGATGCTGCTACTGTGTTTCCTCCTTCAACCTCCTGACCGCGGTCAGAAGGAACAGGGGAGACACCGAAGTTTTGGTCGGAGACGATAACGTTACTCGCTCCGGAGCCCCGTCTATTCACTCAGCAGCAGGAAACTACACGGGAAACCTCTGTTGGTCTGGAGGAGCTGCAGCATTCATTTCTGCACAAAATTCCACTGTACATTCATATTCAACAGTCATTATTATTAGTTATTCTCAGACAGAGTGTAAACGGTAGTGTGACATTTTTCACCAAAGCTTCGAAGCCCAAAAAATGGTATTCGGGACAGCCCTTCTATACAGTCCATGTTTCTGACTGGAAACTGAAGCTATTATCTATGCTCTCGCCAAAGCAAGCAGACGCCAGTGGAAAAAAAACAGTTTGTTTGTATTATTGTGTGACTTTGGTTAGTTTGAATTCACCAAAGACACACAATAGCACAAATAAACATACCGTTTGAGGCAGCAGTAGACCAGCAACCCCCGTGTTCTGTGAGGTAAAGTTACTGTTTTTTTTCAATGGAGTCTCGTGGCTTTGGCGAGAGAATAGATGCATATGGCTTCAGTTCCCCGGCAGAATAAGCTGTCTAATGGCAAGGTAAAGGGGAGAAATATTCTAAATATTGCGTACAATTACACTGATATTGAGTTTTTTAGGTGGGCCTTTCTTTTAGGTGGCTAAAATACATTTTGCTGCCGGCCCCGTCCACAGCAGTACTTTGCTTTGCTTTGGTGTGATAACTCCTGTCTGCTTCTCCAACTGGGGGTGTGCCGACCGTCATCTACTGTAGGTAATACACTGACTATAGATAAGTACCTCAAACAACCCCAATTCAAAGCATACAACCTATTCCTTTAATGCACCTGACATCAGGATGTGAATACTTAACATTATAGCTTTGATTTTTTTTCTTTCAAACATCAGAACTGCAGATTTATTTGTGATTATTTCATCTGCTTTGGTTGGTACTTATTAATAATACACTTAATTTAAAAAATGTTTTGCTTTTCTAAATTATTTTTTCTATTTTTGTGCTTGACGTGTAACCAAAATCAGCTCATAAATATGAAGAAAGCTTCAAACAGAAAGGAAAAACGAGCCAACCAAGTAAAGAAAAAAAAAATCAGGCAGGCTGGGGTAATTGAAACAGAGAAAGAGCGAAAGTGAAACCGAGAGGGTGAAGGATGGGAGACCGAAAGCGAGCGAGTGAATGATGGAGGTGCCGTCACTGTGCGAGTCCTGGTCTCTTGCTCATTAAGACAGTAATTCAAGCCGGGGATTAGAGAGTCAGACTCATGCAGCGAGCCCACTGGCTGCTGATGATGAATGGAGGTTGGGGGCCATAAAACCTCGACGACCGCCGCTATTGTACATGAAAAAAAATAGAAACGCCATGTTTGCAGAGGTACTTAAGATTGGGGTGTGTGTACAGGTGTATGAGGGTGACAGAAAATGCAGTGGAAGTGGGCGAGAAAGACCACCAGGTTGTCCTTGGGAGAAAAAACAGTGATGAGTTTTGTAAAACTCTATATTAGGGCTGTCAAAATTAACGTGATAATGCGTTAACGCAAATTTGCGTTAATGCCACTAATTTCTTTAACGCATTAATGCAACTTGTGATTTTTAGGTTGTAGCGGGCTCAGTTTTAACGATAGAGTGAAGATACTGGAATCATATGAAACTAGAAAACCTAAGGAATCCATTGGTACATGGCATGGCCATTTTCACAGCGGTCCCTTGACCTCTGACCTCAGGATATGTGAATGAAAATGGGTTCTCTGGGTACCCACAAGTCTCAGAGACATGTCCACGTTATGATAATCACATGCAGTTTGGGTGTAGTCATAGTCAAGTCAGCACACTGACACACTGACAGCTGTTGTTGCCTGTTGGGCTGCAGTTTGCCATGTTATGATTTGAGCATATTGTTTTATGCTAAATGCAGTACCTGTGAGGGTTTCTGGACAATATTTGTCATTGTTTTGTGTCGTTAATTGATTTACAATAATAAATATATACATACATTTGCATAAAGAAAGCATATTTGTCAACTCCCATGTTGATAAGAGGATTAAACACTTGACAAATCTCCTTTTAAGGTACATTTTGAACAGATAAAAAAATGTGTGATTAATTAGCGATTAACCATGATGGACAATCATGTCTTTAATCGTGATTAAATATTTTAAACGATTGACAGCCCTACTCTATAATCATCTTTCCATCCACTGTAACTAACCTGAAAAGTAACAATTAAAATTAAAGTCAATAGCCCAGGAAACAGCAAAGCGCAGAACGTGACTGACAGGTATATGAAATAAAGACGGAGAGTGAAACAGGCAAAGAAGGGAAGCAGAAGGAAAAGAAAAAGTGGTGGTAAGAATGATATTCCTCCCCTTCCAAGATGAAAAGGAAAAAAATGGCCAAAGAAATTAAATATACATGAAAGGTAAGCAGCTTACTTCCTAAAAAATTTCACACTTGTGCATCCAAGTCCCCCTCTGAACAAGACAGAGAGCAACTTGCAGCCCTTGGGGAGTAGAGAGCAGAGATGCTGCTTGTTTGTGACAGTGCTGTGCCTAAGAGTCTGTCATCGCCTCAGGAGCAGTCGCCCTGCATGTGACTAAAACCTTGACTACACTCAATTACGGCGCTCCTCTGAGCAGAGTCAGTCCTCAACGGGACGTGGAAAATATTTAGGCCAAAATATCTGTATGAACATCATCACAGTTTCAGGATCACACTCAGGATACTGAGTCAGAGTCTCCTGAAAATGCAATTTCACTTCCACACATCATCTGGTGCTTCGCAAATGCAGCAATATCTCTTTAAACGTCAGCAGGATGTATCAGTTAGTTATTGCAGCCCCTTATAATGAGCGGAATATAAATTACCTGGCCTTTTCATACTGATAATCATCTTTACTGCTACTGTAATTTACTTTTATACAAGGACAGATGCTGTTTACTTAAGGAAAAAAAATGTCTTTCTGAGAAAATTGTATTTGGAGGCACCATTTTGGCAGATAACCTGCATTTCTGCAACCCACGCAAACCTTAATCAGGATATTAATTTGCACCTTTACGATACTAACAGCCGTGTCACTCTAATTTTGGTAATTTTTCATGCTTTCATTTAAAAGATTAGAATATTCAAGCTCATAAAAACCAAACCAAAAAAACACAGGAGCGTCAGGCTCTGATGTGAAACGTGTTTTTTCTCTGAGCTCCTGGAAAGTGACACTTTACAGATACAAGGTATTTTGTCTGTATGGTAAAAACAAATTGTACACTACTTATCCACTCCAAATACATTGTATGCTGCAGGCTGTTAGATCAGCATCTGTTTTGCAATATTAATATCAAAGTAAATATACACTATGGCTGTCAAAGTTAACACGATAATAACGAAAATTTGTTTTAACGCCACTAATTTCTTTAACGCAATCGATCTTTCAGACGCTGTAGCAGGCTCACTTTTAGAGTGAACGCTAGAGTGAAGATACTGATACGAAACTAGAAAACCTAAAGAATCCACTGGTACCAACCATGTCATACTAGTTTGTCGCCAAGGAAGCTTAATAATGCTCCAAATTTAAGCTACATTTTGGTGAGAAAAAAATGTCATGACCATTTTCAAAGGGGTCCCCTGACCTCTGACCTCGACATATGCGAATGTACATGGGTTCTATGGGTACCCACGAGTCTCCCCTTTAAAGACATGCCCACTTTATGATAATCATATGCAGTTTGGGGCAAGTCAGAGTCAAGTCAGCACACTGACACACTGACAGCTGTTGTTGCCTGTTGGGCTGCAGTTTGCCATGTTATGATTTGAGCATATGTTTTATGCTAAATGCAGTACCTGTGAAGGTTTCTGGACAATATTTGTCATTATTTTGTGTTAATTGATTTTCTATGATAAATATATACTTAAATTTGCATAAAGCATGCATATTTTCCCACTCCAATGTTGTTAAGAATATTAAATACTTGACAAATCATTTTGAATAAATTAAAAATGTGTGATTAATATGCGATTAATCACAATTAAATATTTGAATCAATTGACAGCCCTAATAAATACAGTATATACATATACATTGCAATCAATGGATCAATAAGGTATGAATTAAAAGGTATACGGCTGCTGTTCTTCCACAGTACCAACCTTTTTGTTTACCAAGCCATTACTGATTTCAGCAAAGAATAATAGTTGGTCACTTCAGAGCAGCTGAGTGAAAACACAGGGTCCTTTATGGAAATAATATGGCTTTGATCACTGTGATGATAGGACACGGAAGTAAATAAGTTACATGGGGGTTAGAGAGATGTCCTTGGTCGGGTTACTATGGTGACACTGAAGAGTGTGTGTTTTGTAGAGTGTGTGATAGAGAGCTGTGAGAGGATGAAAATGCATGCAGATTTGTGAGCATATGTGCGTTTGTCAGTGTGGTGTGTGTTTAGTGTAACAGAAAGAGAACAGCAGTGGGTTGGATTTCCAGCTATGTGACGCACACAGAACGTCCTCATTGTTTCCATAAGGTGCTTCAGATTGAAACATATAAGTATACTGAAAGTACTGCACATCCCTGGTTTGCTTTGCACTTGCAGAATCTTTTGAGTGCAGTGAATGAGAGTGGTGTATGGTGTACTCACAGGGGATGGTACGCAGGTAGAGGTTGTCCCGTATGATCTGTTGGAGCTTGTGGTCCAGTGAGCCCTTCTGAAACTGCAGACTGAGGTAGTGGCGCAGGTCCGTGTTCAATACTTTACCTGCAAAAACAGAGGCAGAGGAAGGAAGGGTCAATAAAAACATGGCGGTGCTCTCTCTGAGGGGTTTACGTCTAAAAGGAAATCCATCCAAGTGACATGTAGCCTCACAAAGTGATCAATAGCACAGAACTACATCAAACGGTATTCTACTTGACAAAGCGGTTACCCTTTTAGAGCATAGTTTCATTTTGGGATATTTTCACAGATATTGAGTGCTTAATATCATGAAATAGATTCCTTTCTGGGAGATTGATTAAACAGAATTAATGCATAAATCCAAAATAAATATATTCAGTGAAATTCAGTTCAATAAATTTGTATTTACTCCGTATTAAAGGCAGTGAAAGCAACATTAATATGAAAACATCAGAGGTGGAAGAAGTACTCAGATCTTTTGCTTAAGTAAAAGTGACAATACCACAGCGAAAAAATACTGTAGGCTTTATGCGCCACTGAGCAACTCTCATAGGAATGAACGGGAGCCCGCCTCCAACACTGTATCCAGCTCTCTTAATACATCCATGCTCGAGTCTGACTCGAGTGCCCATCATGTGACTCGAGTCCACAACTCTGCAAACAGGTACATTAAAGGAACATTACCAAATTAATAGTTGGTCATTTCACATCTGGTTCTATGAAAGTGCTGAGATCAGCAGTGAGTTTTAGTAATCCACAGATATCCAGTGTTCAAACCATCACTAATCTAATCAGAAATGTGCTGCTCCAGGTGCAGGTATTTTGTCAGACTGTGTCACACTCGTACTCGTAAGCAGGTCAAATAATTGAAACCCTCTCAAAGCCCTTTGGATTCAAAACTCAGAGTGATCAGAATATATATTTTGGCACAGCAGGTTTTCACACATAGTACACGCCTCGTACAGTATGTACGACCACCTGACCTGTCTGGCTGAGAGCTTAAATCCTTGTTGATTCACCTTTTAATTCCAGTTTGATCACTGAGGGGAGATTGAAGCTGAGGGAGAGGACGAAGGTTAAACACATTTTGTAAACTCTGATCCCTTCTGTTAAATCCACTTCAATCATGAAGGGTAAATTGAGATTTAGGGTTTGAGAGAGTGATATTTGGCCTAGAAACACTTCAAAATGTGTTGAGGAAAAGGGAGCGCGGCGCTGCGCGAGAATGCTTTCCCGACTCTTTTGCATACCGAGTGAAGACAGCTTGGTAAAAAAACACCAAGAACAAACTGGACCGAGCTGAATTCATTGTCATCCCCGCCTTCGTTCATCTGAAGCAACAAATCTAAAATCCAAACTGCTAAGTGACACATGATGGATGCCGTAGCGCCCGACTGTCTTTACAGTTTCAACACACCAGCCTCAAAAACTTTTCACCAAAGATGCGCAATGCCGCAACCTCAAAAGTGAGGCGCCGGAGAAAATCTGAAAAGATCTCGCCTTTGCTCTCAACTCCCAGAAGCCTTTGTAAAAACAAAAGCAAGTTCATGCAAAGTTTGAGGCAGAGGGAAGACTTCAGAGTCGTCATACACAAGCGGGGAAAAAAAGTTTGCCTCTGAAAGAACATGATGAGGAGTTTGGAAAACAGGAAGAGATCTTCGGAGTCTGCCTGCCCTGAGCTTCAGCGTGAGCCTCATCTCTTGACAGACGGGGGAGAGCAGGCTTTGAAACAGTTTGACTACAGACAAGTAATCAGTTTTTTTCCCATTTCTTTCCCCTATTCTGTCTCTGTTTCTCCTCCCGTGTCTGTTGCACACAGACCAAATTCTGCTCAGCATGACTCTTCTCTATGTTGCTATGAATAGCAATCAGCGGGACTAAAGACGAGATCTCGCTACTGTAGACGTACTGTATGAGCTAACAGAGAGGGGAGATGTACTTGACTACGGAGGGGTGATAGAATAATCATGAGCTCTGGGAATATTTCAGCTTTCTCAACCCCCAAATCCTCTTTTCCTGCTCAACTCGTCACAGAAACCAACACGAGCCATTATTGTGACCGCACCACACAGAAATCCTATTTGTATTTTGTGCGCTAAACGTCCTCGCGCTCCAAGTTTCGGAGGCCGTTGTTGACTCACATCAAAATGCCCCTCATGTCCGCAGGCCTTGCCGCCATCTGACACTGTTTTAGGAGCAGTCGTCCTGACGGGCCTGGCTTTTCAGAATGAAGGTTGCGTCGCTCACCGTCTGCCTCTCCAAAGAGCGCCGCATGGCCCGCATCACAGCTGGTCTAGCAGACAAACAGACTGAGACTGGGGAACCAAGGCCCGATCTGGCAACTTCATCTCAAAACTGTCCCAGAATATCCTTTTTGTTCAAATTCAGCTCGCACACCAGGGAATTAATGGGGAAACATGGCCGTTTCAACAAACTACATGTGCTCCATATGCTGTCAGCAAGTGATGTAGCATCCAAGGGAGGATTCAACAAAGTTAGCTTCAAATCAGTAATACAGCCTTGTCTTAAAGCCAAAACATGCCAACTTTATGGCAGATAAATCCACAATAAACTAGAAACCATATTGCAATGGGATCACACCAGCCGTGGCACCAAATCAGGCCGGGGGCGTAAAATGATGGGACCAATGGCCCCTTCCCCACTTCCTACCTCCTTACTTAGGGATGTTACGAGAACCGGGAACTTGGTACTTCGGTACCAAGTCGATGCCAAAATTCGGAAAATGTGACGGAACTTGTTTTTCTGCAGTACCACAGGTACCATAGAGAGTAACGGTGTCTAAAATCCAAAAGGACGCAGTAAACTCACTATCGATGCACCCTATTTCTTCCCTGATAATGCTGCATTGTGAGCAACAAATCTGTGTTGAAACTGTAACGTTTGCTGTTAGCAGCCGGTGGGCAGCACAGTCCTGCAGAGCTAACAGCTAACGTTAATGGAGGTTGCATTGAGTTTCATTATGATGCGTTCAGGCTCTATTCAGTAAAATGAAGGCACATTTTTATTTGGGTAAAGGTAAATTATAACGTTATCATGATGTGTTCAAGTGTATCTTGTAAAATGTAGTTTTTGGCGAGAAACTTGAATAAAGCCAGTTGTTTGAAGGAGATGTTTTCACAGCAATATAAAATAGATAATAGAGAGGGAATCATGGCTTGTTTATCTTCCTAACACTAGCTCTAAGTGTTTATTGTTTCGTTTTTGTTTTTTACCGTGGTATCAAATCGCGGAATTTCACTAGCATTGGTATTGACTACTAAATTTTGGTATCGTGACATCCCTACCCCTCCAACAACCTTGCTCGGACCACATCCACCTTCAAACTCGGCCTTCATTTTGATCTCAACTACACATCTGTAAAGTTTTGTGACTACGTCTTGCACGGTTGCGACACAAAATCTGTCCACAGACAGACAAACAGAAACATAATCACCTGGCAAAGTACTCAAAACAGCCTGTATGGTAGTTCCCCGCTACAGTAGATGTCTCCAGGACCACATTTTGCTATGAGGACACACACACACAGACTCACAAGGTGAATACAATACCAGCGTCACTGTCACGGCTGGTAATAAGATACATGTAACATCATCGATCTGTTGGTTATCCTGGGTTTACCCAAGGCTAAACACTCCTATCTGTGAGATCATGTCAACTGGCTTTACAGTGATGTTCAGAATATATTGAGGCATAGTATTAGCTGTGTGAACAGCAAGAGCACCAAAGATAAGTGTACTGTGGATAAAATCTTGAGTGAAAGCTGCTTATTTCTTCTTTCTTTCTTGATTTCTTGCATGGAGATACTTCAGCCTCAGTTATGAAGTAGACAACTGAAGCTGATAACGTTTTGAAACTATATCCTTTTTTAATTTGTTTTTTGTAAAAGTCTTTTTCCTCTCTATGTCTTGGTTCTTCCACTTTGAATTTCCTCCCTGAGGTGTCTTCAAATTATTCTTTTATTCCTGAATTGCTAGGATTTTCTTTTTAGCAGTTTTCCTGGGCTAGCATTCATTGATGCTGTGGGCATCATGCAGTCTTTGCATGTAATATTGGGCTTTTTACCCCATCATATATACTAGGTTTTGATCTTTTCTCGTTCTCTAAATCTCCCTGAGCATGAGCCAATCACATCAAATATCACTCTTCACATGGAGCCCTTAATCATCGGCTAAAAACTTTGCATGTGATGACGAAACTCTTTGATGATGAAAGAATGGTGACATAGTCTTATAGCTGAGGACTCTCCGTATCATGTCTAACCATCAGCAGCCAACAGCCCTCAGCAGTAGATGTTTGCGGCTGTAGAGTAGAGCTACCAGGTCTGGATGTGTCGGACTGTAAGCAAGCATGTCACACTTCACTGGATAAATAAAAGAAAAAATGCACGCACACACAGGCAGACACAGATTGGTCCGATCTGTTCATTGCGGTACAAGTACAGTGCGGCCTTTGTGGCTTCCTGGGTCCTGTCAGAGACTGTTAGTGAGGCTGTCACATCAGAGATCCTCATTCCTCCTCCCCACAGATAACACGGCTATTGTAACGGGCCTCATTTTTCTGTGACGGGGACTCAATGGGCTCTATTGTGCCCCATCGGCCATCCACTCACTGGTAGGTTAGTTCTCTACCATCGGCCAGGAAGATGAACATACCGTACAGTACTGTCTCATTTCTGTCACATTTCTTTCCTTTAAAATACTATTCTCTCTTTTCTCACCTTTTGCAATTTCTTTTTTTTTTCTTTATTCATTTCATTTCACTCTGACTGCAGTCAATGGGATGGCAGAAAATTATCCCTAATCTATTTCCTGTCAGATTAGGGTGTTCTCATACACCGTTCATAGCTATACCTATGAAAAGTAATAAACTGTAATTTGTGTATATCACACAAAATCATTTCACATTTAAAGCAGCAGTAGGTGAGATTGGAGCAAATATGATTAAAAAAAAATATTTTTATAAAATGGTCACTATATCCTGACAGTAGTACATGAGACAGGTAACAGCATCTGCAAAATTTCACAGATCGGAGGAAAACAACCAATCAGAGCCGAGCTGGAGCCTGCCGTCTTTGAGCAGCTGTCAATCACTCACAAACTGAGAAAGTTTGTGACCCGACCGCCATGTTGAGGTCAGTTGAGGAAATACCAAGCACTGCCCACCAGCCGGAGAAAACGTTCTCATTTTACAGCCAAACAGTACACTACAAGATGTTTCTGAAAACATTTGAGGCGAGAAATAGTCATTTCAGTAACAGAATATTGATTCATATTTGATCAGCGCTGCCTAGTTTGACCGTTTTTTATCGGATTTCACAAGTGATTGACAGCTGCCGCCGTTGAATGAACAGCCAATAGGAACTCTCTCTCTCTCTCTCTCTGAAATGACCTGTGATTGGCCAAAGTCTCCCGTCACGGGAGATTTTTTAAAGCCTGAAAACAGAGCCATAAGGAGGTGCAGAAGTCTAGTTTTCTCTCAGAACACTTGAATTACAATATGATGAAAGGTTATTATGGAATTTTTGCCCAATGATGCCAAAAATATTCTGCCTACTGCAGCTTTAATCTGTTGATCATTTCCTAGACTCATCAATTAATCCATTTATTTACAAATTATCAGAGAATAATGAAAAATGCATGTCTGTCTTTACTTGTTTTGTCCAACCAACAGACCAAAAAACAATTTACAAAGATAAAAAAAAATAGCGAAAAGCAGCTGGAACCAGTGACTGAAAATGATTTAAATGATTAATCATCAAAATTGTTGATAATTATATGTTGATCAGCCTTTTAATTAACTGACTAACCATCGTGATATCACTCCTGCTGATATATCTGTTGGGCTCTAATATGTATTCAAGCATCTGCCCATGTACACACAATCCCTACACCAACCAGAAAGAGGCAGTCTGCTTTAATACCCCTGCTTTAATCCATGTAATCGTAAACCAGTCGCCCAGGAGACCGGTGTTCGTATCCCATGTGAAACCAAAAGGTAATGTTGATTTATTTGTCACGTTACTTCCGTACTTAAGTTATGCCACTTCATTAATTAAGTTACGCCACTTCCGTAGTTATTTTAATCCAAACCAGGATCTTACCTACTGTAACTAAGTAGTTGTGTTGCCTAAACCTAAAGTTAAGTATTTCAAATGTAGTTATTTGAACTCAAACCACAATCTATTCCTAAATCTAACAAAATATTTGTATTGCCTAAACCTAACCAAGTTGTTTCCTGTGAAGACAGAAGTTTATTTTGAAAAGACTGTAGGCCTATATGCATGTAAAGAGCGGAAATTTGTGTTGCTGGACATTCACAGGAAAACACACGAAAAAAATGAGGAATAACTTTTCGTAACATCATAGGATCCGCTGTATGAGGATCTGTTGGTTAGTTACGAGTCATACACTCAAGCTTCCTCCAGATTGGATGAGATTAGACGAATCAAATGACTGCTTCCCTTTAAATGAAGCTGTTGCTCTACTCTCAAATCATCTTCTGCTCTCCTCTGCTACACCTTGTCATTTCTGCATGAAGTGACGGCAGGGGTATGTGTCAGAAAAGAGCAAGGTCACCCACGGGAATCCTTCAGTAGCACCGTGTTGCCATTTCACCTGGCATCAGCAGTATACTCCTCTTCTCAAGAACTGGAGGCTCAGAGGAAATATGTGCAGTGACGGAAGCGGCGCCTGGCACCCCTAGTGAAGCGACAGACTGTTAACATCCTCACTTAGACCAACACCTCACTCAGAAGCCACAGAATTAGATTAACACTCCGAGCTCGAGACATAGCTCGCTCTCACACACCAGCACATGTCAAGCATCCGTTTGAGGAGATGTGTTCTGTGAAAACGCACTCATCATTTTGTGAAAATGATTATGTAAGATCGTAAGACTGAAAATATATCAGGTCATTTTTAAACTATAAGAAATACAAGAATGAAAAAGAAAACTACCACCAGTTATGTTAGGGATTTTCATTTCATTCCATAATTTAATTTATGATGAAGTTGTATTTTTTGGGGTGGTGCTCCAACTTTCCCTCAATTTGTCTCATTTACTTCCAAACCAGTCAATTATTTTCTAAATTCCTGAGAGCTCATGGAGAAGAGGTTTCAATTTGCTGTCAATTAAAAGTTTTGAATTTGTAATATTACTTTATCTCATAGGTGCAAATCAATTTTAATTTGATTCATCTAAACTTCACATTCGAACTAGTTATTTAATAGTAATGCAATCACTGGATTGTAATTAGAGGTTTTCTAATTACAACTGAGTAAAAATACCTGCAGCATGCTTCCTTGTGTGAACCACCAAGAGTATTTAAAGGAACAGTTAAACATTTTGGGAAAATGCACATTTTTTGCTGAATTAAAGGGGACATATCATGCTCATTTTCAGGTTCATAATTGTATTTTGGGTTTCTACTAGAACATGTTTACATGCTTTAATGTTCAAAAAACACACTATTTTTCTCCAACTGTCTGTCTGAATATACTTGTATTCACCCTCTCTCTGAAATGCTCCGTTTTAGTGCCTGTCTCTTTAAGACCCACTTCAACCCGTTCTCAATCCCAACTCGTCAAATACCGCCAATTGGGCAGCACCCCTTGATACGGATACCAACACACGGCTGTGCCCTTTAGCACCTGTAACGAACTGGGTTTTCAACTAACTCAATGGTCGGAGCAAGTGATGTAGTATTAATAACGTGAGAGTCCGCTTAGGGTGGGCGGAAGGGGAGGTGGATGGGTCAAACAAACACAAGACTTTCATCCAGGAGACCCTACTTAAGTGGTTGTGTTGCCTAAACCTAACTTACTGTGAAAACGGAAGCGTATATTGACACGCCGTCTCTGGTCTGTCCAAAAGTAACGCAAGAGGGGTACCCCGTGTGTCGGTATCCGATGCCGAGGGGCACTGACCAAGCGGCGGTATTTGACGAGTTAGGAGTAAGAATGTGTTGCCCCCTTCTGAAAAAGCCAAGTCTGCTCTGATTGGATTACAAGAACAATTCGGTGCACCTTTTCATAGGTAGTTCTCAAGCTGTGTGCGATATATTCTAATGAGTCTGCACGTGACACAAGGGGATCGAGAAAGCCCACAAAAAAACCTGACTGGGTTGTCTTAATTCACAGTTTGAGGCCCTCACTGAAAAAAAGTGAGTTTTTCAAGATACAGTATGTCCCCTTTAAATGAGAAGATAGGTACCATCTCCAATTGTTATTAACATATTATATCTTGTTTGATTAATCTGTACAAATAATGAAGTGTAAAGAAGAAATGTTGTTCTTGGCCTGGAGCAATCCTGTTTCCAGTCTTTATGCTATGCAAAGCTAAGCTAACCGTCTGCTGGCTCTATAGCTCCATATTTACCGTGCACACAAAAGAGTAGTATCAATCGTCTCATCTAACTCTCGGCAAGCACATTTCCAAAAAATGTTGAACTATTCCTTTAATGAAGAAAGGCTATACAAGGAACATTTTTGCATCCTCTTGATTGGTCTTTTTTTACCCAAACACAGTGAAATGTGAGCAAACGCCTGGTGTGTATTGCGACATTTCATTCTGAGGCATTCTCCCCGAGGCATGTGGGACGTCCACAGGGAGGTCATTATCTCTGTTGTCTTACTGTCACTTCATTAACGGCTTTCCGAATATGGAATATGTCGTCAGGTCTGGAGCTTGTTCTCTGACACCTTTCTCAGTGCACTATAGGTCATCTCATAGAAAGTCTAAAAGGCAGGAATTCTACACATTTTACCCAAAGACATTTGGAAAGTCACGGGGTAGAAATGTGTGCGTGGAATGAGTATGCAAAGACTGCGATCTCTGTCTCTCACATTCATTAAACTGAACACCTTCCTTTCTTTTCTCTCCCTAATAGATACCCGCGGGACTTCTAGACAACATACAATGTGCTTTAATCCGAAGATCTTTAACGAGTGGATCTTTTTTAACTAGTGGAGGAACAGATCTGTCAGAATTTACTTTATGAAAAGGGATATGTTGCGTTATTTACTGTTAAAAGTAGCTGTTTATTTTACAAACTCACTACTTCTTAACCCATAAACCTTACTGACCTATTGGTGGGTCAGCCATTACAGCAAGCTCTGCAGCTAAATATCATCATATCAACATGTAAGGATGTTCTAATATAATTCAGAAGAGGGTTACATGATTGTGGTCACGGTTAAAAGAAACTAATGTTAGCTGTGTACTGAACAAGAAATGAACAGCGGTCTCCGTTTGATGTATTGTTTACTCATCCAACCGCCCCTGTCTCTGCAGACTTTGTGGCTCCATGGCAACTTCACAATACTTCTTCATTTGCTTCCAATGGACAAGATCATAATTCATCTTACAGCCACTAGAGGGCTTTGTCACTTAAATGTAAGCATATCATCTTTTGGGCTGATGCAGTTATTTTTTATGAGAGGACAGTCTCTGAGTATTGTTTAAACCTACAGGACTTTATTTCAAATTCTAGTAGCGATTTCAAAAGTCTCCAAAAACCAAATATGTCAGGCTCAATTGTGGGGAAATGTGTATAAAATGATGGAAACATGGAGTCTTGTTTGTTTGAATATTTTACAACATCATATGGCTTCACTTAGAGGTGGGCAATTTGACTATATACCATGAAACTATATAACATTTGTCAACCGTTGGAGATATTTACATACTGTTTATACAGTGGTAGCCTTCCCTTTAATATCTGTAGCTGCATAGACCACAGGGGTGTAAGAAAATATTGAGCATCACAATATTATGCTTTGTGATACTGTATCAATTCTAAAAAACACTATCGATTTTTATTTTATAAGTGTAAGCACAAAGATTAATCAGTCAATACTTTATTTCATTTGCAAAGAGATCCTCTCAGAGTATGTGCCAAAGTCAAAGTAGTGCTGTGATGTTGGATGTTACAGGTACTGTGATAAATGCAATGCCGATCCCACAGTTATGATTACATTAAAAAGTAAACTTTTTTTAAATCAGATTTCATGCATATGGCGGAGTGTTCACACAGTTTTCCTAAAATTAGATTTAAAAAATCACAATATATCGCCTTACTTACAGTATTGCAATATGCTGTAATATATTGAATTACCGTAACCCCTTGTATCATGATACGTATCGTATCGCCAGATTCTTGCCAAAACACAGCCTTAATAGAATATTGTGGGCAAAGTTGCATATCAGTGAGCTGGATTGAGTAATGCCAATATTGGATCTTTATTTAATTTTTGCATCAGCATGATAAAGTACCTTGATTTGTCTGGTATTGAATTTGCTGGATTAGCTAAAAACAGATATTTCTTTCTAGTTAAACACAGCAAAGTATTATCTTACATAGTGTATATATAATATACACGGTATACTCCCCAGTATGTCACAACCAAAGGAGGCGAGACCACACATGAGTTGTAAATATAAACTGGTATATTTTACATAACTAAGAGAGAAAAGAACTAAAGACAAACTAAATGAACTAAATCAAACAGAGTGGAAGCTCAGGGAGAGAGAAAGAGTGGCTGACGGCCACCAGCTTATATAAAGTAGCCAGTAGTGCAGGTGAGTTGAATATCTCTGACAACCACACTCCCACCAGCCTTCTGCAATAAGTGCAAGTCCAGAGGATTGTCACAATATTGTGATTATATCACAATGATCACAAAGATTTATCCATATGGCCCAATCCTTGCTTCAGTAACAATTCGGAAGAAGCTGACATATGTTATGAAATACTGTCAGACAGTGTGCATTCTTCCAATAAAGCTGCTTAAAGGCAAACGAGTATGTCGATGGTTTAATTGAAATCAATTACATACATTATATTTTCTTTACCAACAACAGTACTATGTGTGGTGTATGTCTTTTTTCTTTTTTCACCTTTAGTCAGGGGAGGTTCACATAGAAATGTTCTCTTTTTCAGGAACGCGCTGATCACATTCACACAGTTACACTTTCACACCTGGTGGCTGCCCAGTACAACAACAGTCTGATCTGCTGGCCGCTGACTCGCTCCATTGGAGCGGTTGGGGTTAAGGGCCTTGCTCAATGGCTCCTCAGTGGTGGTAATGAGGAAGGGAGCAAGCGCTGCTTCCTCACTTTCCCAACCCAGATTTATCCTCCTAGTCTGAGGGATTGAACTGATGACCCTCGGGTCACAAGCTTGCTCCTCTGTATGTGTATGTGTCAATAACTGCTTTGCAACCCACAGCTATTGCTCTGTTTGTGTGCTTATATTATTTTCTGTCTGTTTAAAGGAATTTTCATCACAAAAAATTAAAACAATGACAATTAATTAGACAAAAACAAAAAAAAAATTGAAAACCAATGCATTATGTGAATAATCATCACAAACATGTAACCTTAGAACTCTGACGCATGACCCAAAACAACAGGGCAGCTATACTTTTAGTTTGTTTTGGCCTGTTCTGCCTCTCTGATGTTTCCCTACATTCTGAGATTTCACCCTGAGGTGCTTCTTACACTCTGTGCTTTTAAATCCCCCTCTCTCTCTAATGCTCTGCTTCACCCATACTCACAGGCAGGCAAGATGCTACTGTAAACCCCCCTCCTCCCCCAACCCCCCTAAAATGTTGGCGTCCCTCTCCATCCATCATGTGATGTGTGACAGGTCACCAACATCCTCTTCCCCTGTGGCACTCAGTCAAACAGGTGCCTGCTAAGGCGCCAACACCCCTAAGACCTCTGCTTTGGCTCCTCTCATCACTCTCCTGGCCTGACAGCAACGACACCCTCCGCTCTCTCTTCCACCCCCCACCCTCACCTTCAAGCCCCCAACCTCCTCCATCCTGCTCTAACCTTGCAGCATCCTGTGGCCACTTTAGGGGACACAAATTGTCTCGGGGCACCTTTGAACGGCGAGGTTACAGCACGACCTCCTCAATTTTTCACATATACGGGATCACGGGGCATCTCGCTGACTCTGCTGAGAGAAGCGGAGACTGCGAGTGGTGTGCCGTAAGCCGGGCTTATAATCGCACACCTCATGCAGCACCGTCTGTTGAATTCTCTTCGCTTACATAACCGGCATGTGGAGCGTTACAACGGCTGGAGGATTCTGCATTAGAGGAGCGCCTGATGGGCCACTGTGTTTCCGGTCTGTCTGTCTGCTACACACAGCTACGTAAAGTTAAACAGGCAGCGGTCTCACACGCGACCAAACCTCTCTCTCTCTCTACACACACTCTGTCATTTCACCTCACTTTAGGACAAAGGTTCTGGTGTAAGCGGCTTAGAAGGATGAACTAAAAGGGGGGAGAAAAAACAACAAAATAAAAATCCAGCAAGGTGATTAGATTTGTTGTGTGTGTTTTTTTAAATGTTGGCATGACTTTCAGCAAATTAAAGTATTCTAAGACGATGTTCAATTATTTCTGACTGCCTGTCTTTATCACAAGGGACACACAAAGGCAGTGTGTAGATAGAAAGTGTGTTACCGCTGCACCTTTAATTACAATATCACTCCAGACTGCAAATAATGCCCACAAACCTCCTATGTAATGACATTTTGGAGTGGAAATAATCCAAATTTAATTGGATTATGTGACTATTTTATTAAAGTCAGATATTTGAGTATCTATTAACTTTCATCATAATAAAGGCAGCAGGAAAAAGATGAAATCCCTTTCCACCAACACTGCACGCCACAGCCCCTCCTACAATAAAGACTACAAATACCCCCTCGTATGATCATAGCATGACACGTTTCCAGCCGGCTGATCTTACACACACACACACACAACACACATCACACATCACACAGAGAGACATCTGCCTCCACATTAAAGTTAACTAACCATATGCTCTCCTCTCCACCCCCTCCCCTCTGTCCATCACCACTCAGGAAATGGAGGGATGACCTTCCTCCTGTGAGGTAAAGGCGAGATCAGCCCAACTCAGCAGAACTGCAGAGGTTGGAGGGGGGGAGCGGTGGGGTGCGAATTAACAGCATCAACAGCCGGAGTGCCAGAGCTGCTGTGATAATGTGAGGGGAAAGAAGAAGAAGAAGAAGACATGGTCCCAGAGAGACATGGAGAGACGAGGGTGGGAGGGAGGAGAAAGGAAGGAGGAAGAAAGTGTGAGAGAAGAGGTGGTGGTGAGAGGAAGGAGAAGCGTTGCCCTGCAGGTGCTGAGTCATGCTCTATCTTGCGCTGTTTTTTGCACATCTGCATGTTTTGGGGTTTCTCAAATCGTCAGACCCCGTTTTTCGTTTTTTTCTGCTGTTTCATATACTCCTCTGCAGTCTGGCTCCTCTTCCCATTTCTTCCTCTACTCTCTCTTTAATGAGCAGTCTATGGCCCATGCCTCTGTTCTATCATTAATGTGGTCTGTGCAGAAGGAGACAGCTGCAGAATGCACTCGCAGACACAGGCACACAAACACACTTTACATCCCATGTGGGTCCTCCTCACTTAGCATCCGGCTCAGACAACATGTCTGCAAAACCTCATAATAAGAGACCGTTTATCCGCCCGACCAAAGTTTGCACCGCATTGATAGTAAAAACTGAACTTTGCCCTCCTTCACTGTGAGTGTGGAAGTAGTCTGACTAACCGGATGTAGACGCCTATTTCAGCTGGCATTCTCCTCCCTTTCCGCAATCTGCGCTATCTATTTTAGTGCACCGTCGCTGCATCCTGTGCTTAGCACTGCCCAAGACGATTGTGATTGGTTTAAAGAAATACAAACAAGCCAGAGCATTTTTCCCCCCCTATATCCATCTATCCATCCATCCATTATCTGTAACCGCTTATCCTATTCAAGGTCATGAGGGGGCTGGAGCTGATCCCAGCTGACATTGGGCGAAGGCGGAGTACACCCTGCCAGACTATCACAAAGCTGACACGTACAGATAGACAACCATTCACGCTCACATTCACACCTACGGGCAATTTAGAGGCAACATCTAACCTAACCTGCATGTCTTTGGACTGTGGGAGGAAACCGGAGAACCTGGAGAAAACCCACGCTAGCATGAGGAGAACATGCAAACTCCACACAGAAGGGCCCCGAGCCAGATTTATTTTTCCCCCCTATAGCAGAATGGTAATGTGTGGAGCCAGATCTTTCTTTAGTGCTGACACAGCGCTGTGCAGGTCTGGCTATGCAATACTATTGTGCGTTCCAGCATCCTGTGCACAACCTCAAATCCCAGACTCTGACTTAACCCCTTTTTTTTTTTTACTTGACTTGGAAAAAACACTTACCCTCTTCGTGCTCCCTGAAACACATTCCCTGTGCCGGTGAAAGGACTGAGTGTTAACCATCGCACTCGTTAAAGTGAATGGACTGAATATCCATATTATTGATATGGTGTATTGTGATGCCTTGGTAAAAGTGTCTATTACTGGAACAGTTAATATTGAATTATTGTAAGGTTGAAACGAGTTGAGAAGTGATACTATTGAACCGGGTTATTATTTTGATATTGTTACTCATTGAATGCTGGATCCAAATATTGAGAATTGAATTATTGATATTAGGGTGCACCCAGTCAGAAAAATAGTTGATTAAAAACTCAGTGGTTCAAAACCAGATGGTGACAAAGAAAATATTTTGTTGCTGAGTTGAAACTGAAGCATCTTTGTGGAATTTATCTGTATACTGAACTTACATATATTCATCCTATTTTGTTTATCATTTTAAAAACAATACAAGGTACCAGTTCATTGCTCTTTGTGTAGTGTTGTCATTTGATATTGCAAATAGCTTTTTCTGCCTCCTGTACAAGTCTGGTATCTTCTGATTCTGATTCTTTGATATATTGCTTTCACAGTGTTTCCACTTTGACTCTGCATTGATCTATTGTGCACATTCCTTCTCCTCCAGTTTGTCTTGAATGACGTTATAAACGTCACTATTTTTGTGGACTTTATTTAGCATTATTCTGTGTGTTCTATTTGGGCTGTGAATGTGTGTGTGTGTGTGTGTTCGTGCCCAAACGAACCGCACCAGAGTTTGATTAAAATGGACTAAATGTTGGCTTGTGAAAGCGCCCTAAGACTCTTTTTAAGGCTAATTTTAGCATTTAGGTCAAATTATGCATTGAGCTAATATCTCACAACAACAATGCCATCATGCTGATGTTTAGCAGATGTTATGTTCACCACGTTCACCATGGCTGAGGCTGATGGGAAAGTCATTAGTTCTGCAAGTATTTGGTCATAAATCAAAATTGGAAAAAGTGAAATTGCTGTTGGCAATGGATGAAACGTTATAAAAAATAGAAATTATCAAAGTAATCAGTCTACAATTCATCCTGAGGGGGACATGAATGTGTGTGCCAAATTTCATGGCAAACCATCTGATAGTTAGGATATTTCTGTCGCTAGCATGGCTAAAAATGCAAGTTAAATGGCCCCCGTCAGAGGTTTCTGAACAATCTTGCTGAACTGACTCACGACAGCCTCGCTGGCATCAGAGCACTCTTGTTTGTTCATTGTTCCCAAATGAATCTGATTCATTCAGCTTTTATTCCAATCCACGCTTTTCCCTCTGGTCATGCTGAAGCGCATCCTCTCGGCTCTATGCCACTCAGCTCGGAAACCACCGGTGTAACCAACGTGCATTTCCTACTCGCCCCCTCTCTCTCTCCACTCCCTGCCTGTTTCACATGCAAAACTACATCTGGCTCGAATGCGTGCAAACGCTGTTCCTGCTAGAGAGAGAAACGAGTTTTCAAGTTCTGTCTGGAAAACAAGTGTGACTCCAGTGAGCTGTGTTGTTCTCCGCTTGTGGGAGGGTCGCTCTAATCTCAAACTTTTTGTCGAATCATGTCTCCATAAAAGTGAAGTTGTGTTTTTTCTTTCTTTTTTTTGCGGAGCAAGAACTCGGCCAGACTCATTCAATTATTGAGAGCGGGAGAAAACAGTAAGAAAGGGAGCGTATTAGCCACTGAAATGAGGTGGAGGCCGCGCAACATGCTTCGGCAGTCGGGAACACGAGACAAAAGCCTGGATTCTGATCTCATGTACACTATCTTCCTCAGATCTAATGGCACAGTGTGTTTTTCCTTTTCAAATGTCACACCGAGGCACCGTAAACACGAGCATCTCATGCAGGGAAACATGCTAGCAGACACTGTAAGTGGGAAATGCACCTTAAACGGGCTCCACCGAGGACCGCTTTGAACGCTGTTTACTCAACGCCGCGTATCAAATTCTGTGCATTGTTGCAGCTACAGAACTTCCCGGGCGTTCCTTTTGACATTTAACGAGTCTACAACGGGGAAAAAAGGCTGAGTCATGCTTAACCCAAGATGGCTGTCGAGTCTGCAGCTCTGCCATTAATCCTGCCAGCCGTCAGGGAGCGATGAGAGAAATATGGGCTATCTATCGCAGGCATCTCCCTCAATGGCGGCAGATAGGAGTCAAACTACAAAGTGCTCGTTAATGGAGGCCATCGGCAAGCACAGCACGGGAATCAGTGAAATCTCTGGCTCACTGTTTCTCTCCGTGAGATGTTTAAGTGACTGACAGATCGACAGAGAGGGAGGATCATATTATTAATTCAACGACACGCACACCCAAGCAAAGATAAGCTTGAAATAGAAGCGTAATTGTTGCTGTGGTGATGAGATGTGCTAGCCTCGTTGTTTTCAGACAGCCGGCAGATTTTGCAGAGGAAGAAAGAGAGCACGGCGGTGTGTGCGTGCGTGTGTGTGTGCCAGAGCAGAGTGAGAGCGAGGATCCGTGTGTCACTCAGCACTCTCAACTCCTCTATTCTGTAGATCATTACAGCGTGCTGTCATTAAAAGCAACTTCCCAAGGTCTGGGCTGAAGGTGAAGTCGATCTTGGATGCCGTCACACAAAGACTCGGCGGTGAACAAAAGGTGCAGCTCAGCGCCTAATTCTACTCTCCAGGCTAAGACTCCTCTCTAGCACTTTCTCTTTTATCATCGAGGCTTCTTGTGGAAGGCGAAGGTCGTCATTTCCGTGCCGCCTGGAACGCCAGTCCACATCGCCTCCAATACCGCGCATTTTATTGTCGAGTGAGCAAAGAGCATCCTGGAGGCAACAGGGCATCTTATGAAAGTGCTTTGTGCTAAGAGAGCAGGACACACTCACACACACACTTCCAACTACAGCATCCACTTACTCCAAAGTCCTTGACAGTGATTATATCCATCAGTTACAACACACATTGATTTAGAAATACGACAGTATAGTAGTTTTGAAGAATGTTCAAAGGAAAATCTACTCTTTCATCTGACATCACTTTTAGAGTAAGTGATGTTTACTGCATTCAACGATTTGATTGATGATTATACTATATAATATATTTACTAGAGCAGTTGATCGATTAAAATATTTAATCAGGATTAATGGCATGATTTTCCATAGATAATCGTGATTAATCGCAAATTAAATCGCACATTTTTTATCTGTTTAAAATGTACCTTAAAGGGAGATTTGTCAGGTATTTAATACTCTTATCAACATGGGAGTGGGCAAATATGCTTGTTTTATGCAAATGTATGTATATATTTATTATTGGAAATCAATTAACAACACAAAACAATGATAAATATTGTCCAGAAACTCTCACAGGTACTGCATTTAGTTTAAAAAATAAGCTCAAATCATACTCAAGCCCATGTCTCCTGGATGAAAGCCTTGTGTTTACTGGACCCATCCACCTCCCCTACCGCCCGGTGTATCTCTTTTCACTCTTTAATCTACGTCACTTGCTCTGACCAAATGCAAAAATGTCGCCTTTGAACGTATTCCTGGTTTGCAGATGCCAACATTTGTTCCTGGCAACTGAGCTGAAACAGTACACTACAATAGGCTTCTGAAAACATTTGAGGTGAGAAATAAGCATTACAGTAACAGAATATTGATTCATATTTGATCAGCGCTGCCTAGTTTGCCCCATTTGATCGGAGTTCGCGAGCTTCCTAAGCAGTGATTGACAGCTGTCTCATACGCTACTGTCAGGATATAGTGACAGTTTTATAAAAATAACTTTTTCATCGTATTTGTTCAAAGTTACTGACTGCAGCTTGACCAAAATAAAAAAAAAAGCATATTTCCTATGAGAGCTCTGGTTGAGAACCACAGTTTTAAAGGACAAAAGCACCGCAGTGCAAAACACACTACGGGCAACATACTGTACAGCATCCTGCTATGTTGATTTGATTGCAGTATTGTAGGGTGTACCCATCCCACTTAATGCAATTACCCATCATCAAAGCCAGACTAAATTTTAACAGAAAACTCTAATTTACAGTAGAGGAGGAGTAAGAAAGAAAAACAATAGTTCAACAAACACGCAGTAAAAAGTGGAACTTGATGAACATCTGTACATTTGACGTTCTGCAGCTGTGTGCATTCAGCAAATGCAGCGTAATGTGCAGCTGAAGGAGCACTGAGGTGAGGAGTTCATGATGAGATATCCAGAGGATAATGATGGCAATTCCAATAACTCTCCCCGCTCGCTGCACACCCACTCGCTCACAGTGCAGAATCTTAATCCTGGTTCTCTAATCCTGCTGACTGAGAGGACCCAGAGAGCCATTTATAACAATGCAAGTAATAAAGAAGACAGCGCAAAATACATCCCCACGGTGTTTGTGACGGGACGGCCAGATTACATCAGCTCTGACATGTGGAAAATAACCCTTGTTGCTTTATGTTATAAGCTGCCATAAAGTCTCAGCATCAACGTCTGCTTCATGTATATTTATGTATAAGATTACGGTGATCCGTTTGTCTAGACCTTGACCTCCTGCGCTGCGAATGGATGAACGGCGTGTCAGCATCCCGCCAGCGTGTTTCGCAGACGGAGAGAAAATAGTGACAGGTAAACTTCGTCACAGGTGAAAACAGCCCCTGCTGATTAGACTGTCGAGGTGTGCTTTCGTATCCGCAGACGGGGATTAACTGCTCACCCCCATCATGAGGCCATATTGGCTGTAACTACCGTTTACAGCTGGGAAACAGAATGTGCTGCTCTCCTAATTGGCAAAAGGCTGAGGGATTTTTTTTGCAGGATTTGGGTGCTGAGGGATAGAGGAGGATCTGTCGCTGGCTCTCTGGAAAAATTGTTTCTGTGAAGCAAAATGCAGCCAGACAGCTGGGACTGCCAGACTACCTCGAGTCCTCCAGACAGAAATGTTGCTTGATGTATGTATTTATGTATCCAGGTATGGACACAGTTTAACTGTATTCCCTAGTGACTGCAGACATAGTAGGAGTTTGAGCCCTTTTGGTGCCCAAGGCAAAATTCAGATTTGGAGCCCCGCCAATAGCGGCGGCGCCACTATAGGGAGCCCCGTGAACCTCAACCCACATCACAATGGTTTTAAGACAAAAATCAAGATTTTTATTTTCATAATTAACTGTATTTATTAAAATATAAATAAACAATTGGTCCCTGATATTGTTGGCTTAAAAGTGTTTAGTCAGTTTCACTACAATTTACATTTTTATTAACAAATAAGTGTGGCCGGGCAGATGAAAAAGTGTGAGGAAGCGAGTTACAGGGGTGAAAAGTGTCTTTACTTTCTTTATTTGTTCATTTGTTACCTCGATGCAGAAAATGAGGAAGGGCGCCCACCGGCATTTTTTTATAAAATCATTTTATGTTATTTTTTTTAGAGGGCGACCAACGCCTCCCAGAAGCTGGTGCCCTATGCGACCGCCTATATAGCCTATGCCTTGAGCTGGCCCGGAGATAATCTTTGGTTTAAGAGGCATCTAAGATAGGAGTCAATATCAAACCTCAATACTGTGTTGGTATTGTGAACTGTGAACTGTGGAAGTTTTCAGGAAAAGTCCTTGTATGACTTCTTCAGTTTGAATATTTAACTTTTGTGCACTTCTTCCTCTTTGTTGAATGAAAAAAAAACATGTTTTTCTCCTCTAGGAAAAAAAAACATCCTTATATTTCTCAAGGTAAGATATTGGGGAAAAGTGTTGTTATTTGTGCTGAAACTCAGAACATTTGAAATGATACTCTAAGAGTGCATATTTTTTTAAAGCTTCCTGGCAGTGCATTGTTTTGACAATTCAACAAGTTTTCAGTGTTTCTTTAACATTTCATACACAGAGTTACTCTGGATAATCAAAAGATCTCGCTTAGGGCAGTTTTCCAAACTACTTTCCACACAATAAAAATTCTCTATTAAATTGTTTATGTGGAAGGTTTGTGGAGCATTCAGAGTAAAAGAGATACTTTTAAAAACAAAAGAGACATCCCATAAAAGTATAATCACCTTCATTGTGTTTTGGCAGCAGATAATATTTTCATTATCCATTAACCTGCCAAGTATTTTCTTGATTAACCGATTTATTCTTCTGCTTATAAAATATTCATCATAATTCCCCAAAGATTGCTTATTTTGTCCGACAAACGATCCCAAACCAAAAAATATTTGCTTTATTATTATATAAGACAAACAAAAGCAGCAAGTAATCACATTTGCGAAGCTGAAACCATCATTTTCACTTTAAAAATGACTCAAACGATTAATCAAATCTAATCAGAACATATACCAATGCAACCAAAACGATCTGCATAGCTAGATACCTCTAGATATAAGTTAGCAAATGTGTGTTTTTAGTAAGCTGAGTGAACTAACCCTTGAGACTTTTAATCAACAACCTTTAGCATTAATACTATAATAAGTTAAGAGAAGAACCAGAGGGAGAAAAGAGAGTAGAGGAAGGAAACAAAAAATGCGAAGGAAGACGGACGAAGCTCTCAGAGATCCAGTTAACCTGCAGCGTACAAACATGGGGCTTGAACTATAGGTTCTGGGGCTGACTCTCAACTCATGTGACAGGGGGGGACGTTGTGTTTTGTGGCGAGGAGCACAGGGACATCAGTCATGTGCTCCGAGGGGGGGCAAGAGGGGCTGAGAATGGCCAGAGAAGTGTGCTGCAGAGGCCGAGGGATTTCTGCCAGCTGTGTTGACACTTAATAGGCGAGAAGTCAATGGAGACAAGCATGGAGGGTTAGCTTTGACATGTCTGTGGCTTTGGGGAAAGTTAGCTCTCACTCACACACACACACACACACGCGCGTACACACACACACACACACACGCACACACACACACACGCTGTCAGGACAGCAGGGAGAGTGAGTCAGCACAGCCCGGAGTTGAATGGAAGAGGAGGTAACAACACGTGAGGAGGGCAAGAGAGGAGAAGCTGTTAGTGGCGGGCTGGGGATGTCGACCGTCCCCATGATGACTCCCATGACAACCTGGCTCAGGTGTGTGCCCTGACCTGTTAATAATCTCACATAGGTTGTTAACTACAAAGGGGGAGAGACTGAGCACCAACAACTCAGATGCAAACAGCCGTAATTAACTCCCATAAATCCTAAACATTTTTGGCAAAGAGTCTTCACAGTGTTTTAGAGTGCATCAGCAAACTTTATTATCAAAGATGACAATAAATACTGAGTTCATAAACATCTTGTAGTGTACTGTTTAGCTGTTAAATTAGAAAGTTTGTGACCCGGCAGCCATGTTTAGATTAGCTGAGGAAATACCAAACACCGCCCAGCAGCCAGAGCAAACTTTCTCATTTTACAGCTAAACAGTACACTACAAGATGTTTCTGAAAACATTTGAGGAGAGAAATAGGCATTACAGTAACAGAATATCGATTGATATTTGATCAGCGCTGCCTAGTTTGACTGTTTGGTCAGAGTTCGTGAGTGATTGACAGCTGCCTCCGTTGAATGAACAACCAATAGGAACGCTCTCTCTCTGAAATGACCTGGGATTTTCCAAAGTCTCCCGTCACGGGCTAGATTTTTAAAGCCTGAAAACAGAGCCATGAGGAGGTGCAGAAGTCTCGTTTTCTCTCAGAACACTTGAATTACAATATGATGAAATGTTATTATGGAATTTTTGCCCAATGATGCCAAAAATATTCTGCCTACTGCAGCTTTAATATGTTGATCATTTCCTAGACTCATCAATTAATCCATTTATTTACAAATTATCAGAGAATAATGAAAAATGCATATCTGTCTTACTGAATTACTTGTTTTGTCCAACCAACAGACCAAAAAACAATTTACAAAGATAAAAAAAGATAGAGAAAAGCAGCTGGAACCAGTGACTGTAAATGATTTAAATGATTAATCATCAAAATTGTTGATAATTATATGTTGATCAGCCTTTTAATTAACTGACTAACCATCGTGATATCACTCCTGCTGATATATCTGTTGGGCTCTAATATGTATTCAAGCATCTGCCCATGTACACATAATCCCTACACCAACCAGAAATGAGGCAGTCTGTGAAGTAGAAACAATGTGTTTTCATAACCTCTCCAAACCAGCGGTGGTGCACAAGACAGCAGAATCTGTTTTGTTTCTCCCTCATTTGCACATGGCCCAATTCAAAAAGCATGCAAATCCATGAATCCCCTTCCCCGCAGTCCACACAGTAAAATCTGCAACAGATACATTGATTCTGGAAGACAGACAACCCCAGGTATGTGCATGCGGTGCAGAGTTGAAAGCAGCAGGGAGAAAAAAAAAAAAAAGAAGAGAGACCACATCTTTCCTGCAGACAAATTATGTAACAGACAGACTATGGTACCCAGACCTGAAGAGTCAAAGGCATCTCAGGCTGGATGTCTGCTGAGCAAGTGGATCATGATGTAACGTGAATCTCCGGGGAGACGCGGAGTAAGGATGTTTAGCGTCTGCCATTTTTATTTCAGACAGCAACCTGTATTGTAGCAGGGATGCTTGACAAACGTGGCACACACACTCCCACGCATACAAACACATCCACGTCTACGTAGTCCCGTATGAAACCAGATACAAATGTTATGAATGCATACTTATTCTTTCTAGAGGTTCATATAATGAGTGTTTTCAACCCACACTTCAATCATTACCTCGCTCTCCTATTGTATTCCATTGATTCTGTTATTGGTTATTGTTTGTTTGGATCCCATTAGTTGTTACCTTGGCAACAGTCCAGATTAAGAAATATACTATATTCAATAAATCTTTACACTTACTATATTTTACATATAGTAGGGGTGTTAGAAAATATCAATACACATGAGTACTGCGATACGTTTTGTGATACTGTATTGATTCTCAAAAACACTGCATCAATTTCTAATTAATAGTGCAATGATGTTGGATGTTCAGAATATATGGCCTTGCTTACAGTATCGCAATATATTGAATTGTTACCCCCGTATCATGATGCGTATCGTATCGCCAGATTCTTGCCAATACACAGCCCTAACATACAGCATATAATACACTTACAGTCATACTTCAAACTGAATAAAATGATATCAAAACCAAAAATTTGATATACAAAACCATATATGGAAACTAGGGCTGCGATAATAATAACAACGAGTTAACGCAAATTAATTTTAACGCCACTAATTTCTTTAACGCATTAACGCAACTTGAGATTTTTAGGATGTAGCGGGCTCAGGTTTAAAAGCTAGAAGAAGATACTGGTATCATATGAAACTAGAAAATCTAAGGAATCCATTGATACCAAACATGTCATACTAGCTTGTCGAAGAAGGGTATAACTCTCCAAACTTAAGCTAAATTTTGGCGAGGAAAACTTTCATGGCCATCTCCCCTTTACAGACATGCCCACTTTATGATAATCACATGCAGTTTGGGGCAAGTCATAGTCAAGTCAGCACACTGACACACTGACAGCTGTTGTTGCCTGTTGGGCTGCAGTTTGCCATGTT
>CAKAOI010046466.1:0-29806 GCA_916701655.1 Sebastiscus albofasciatus | reverse complement strand
TTCAGTATTATATATATATATGTATATATATATATACATATATATATATGTATATATATATATATATACATATATATATATATAGTAAGTGTTCTAAGAGAAAACTAAACTTCTGCACCTCCGCATGGCTGTGTTTTCAGGCCGATGGCTGATTTTGGCCTATCACAGGTCATTTCAGAGAGAGACCGTTCCTATTGGCTGTTCATTCAAAGTTTGCTCCGTTTCCTTGAGTTTCCTCAACTGATCTCGACATGGCTGCCGGGACACAAACTTTCTCATTTTACAGCTAAACAGTACACTGCAAGATGTTTCTGAAGACATTTGAGGTGAGAAATAGGCATTACAGTAACAGAATATTGATTCATATTTGATCAGCGCTGCCTAGTTTGACCATTTGATCGGAGTTTGCAAGTGATTGACAGCTGCTCAGAGTCGACAGGCTCCAGCTCGGCTCTGATTGGTTGTTTTCACCGGAGGACACAGAGGCACGTGATTTTTTTTCAGATTACCTGTCTCATGCACTACTGTCAAGACATAGTGTCCATTTTATAAAAAAAACTTTTTTTAAATCATATTTGCGCCAATCTGCCTACTCCAGCTTTAATGAACTGAACTGAACTTCACATATTGGCTTTGTTAAAACCTCAGCAGAGACTGTGTGAAGTCTTGAATATAACCTGCAAGTCAAAGCAAAAGTTAATTTGTTCAGTTACTTTGTGTTAAGCTTTCATTACCCTTCGATTTTAACAATTGCAGATGTACCTTAACAGCTCCAATCTGCTCCTTACGAAACCTCTCGAGTGGTGAGATCAACACGTCGTCTGCGTTCTGGATCTGAGAGAGGAAAAACACAGAACAGTCAGCTCAGTGTGTACAGTAAATAGGATCGGCAGCAACTAATAACTGTTCCATGCGGGCTGTAAGTGGTGAATTCAGTGTTTTTGTTGAATCTGATTGCTAAATAGATGCTTGTCTTTTATTTTTGTGACAATTTTGTGCCCACAAGAGGCACCATTCTTTACTTAATTTGATAGTAGATATAGTAGACATTAAACAAAAACAAAAAGGTCAAATTCAATCCTAATTCAATCCTATTCAATCCTATAACTAGAATCTCCCTGTGTTGCATTCAGGGGATTTCAAAATATTTCAAATCAAGACGCAAATATGATGTTAATCTATCGCCAACTTTTTTTTTGTTGTTTACCAATTTGTTGTATGTAAATATTTGTGTTGGAGACAAGGGGTCAAACTGAAACAGCAGGAATCAAATATCTCTCAATGGATATATTGCACCTGTGCTTTCTTTACTTCCTGTTTAAAATATCACAGCAACGCCCTGCACAAACCTTAATTACAGTCAGTTTATGAGCAAGTTATGACTGCTTATCAAACATTATGTGCATGATCATTGAGCATTTTATGGACTTTGCTCATGGTTGTTATCCAAGTCACAGAAAACAAGGCTAAAAGGTTACAGCCAATGCTAACAGCTCAGTGAGGCCGCATTTAGGCTCAGTGTGGCGCAGTAGGTATGATGTTTACCATGTTCACCATCTTTAGCATGCTAGCTAATAGAGTGCTACAGGAATGAGTCCTAAAACCTGGAAATGAGTTAGCGTTTTAGAACTTCTGGTTCCCCTGTCCCAAAGTCAATGGGTTTTTTGAATGAGATTTTAGTTAGAGGCCTGAAATAAGGTCTGTGGTTAACACAAGCTTAAGAGATTTTTATGTTTTGTTCCACGACATAAAATACATCAATAAATACCCCACTCGTGAATTTTTAAGACTTTATGTGTCTTCAGAAAGGCGGTTGCTAACAAGTGGCTTAATGAGACTACTAAACGTCATCACGCCGACTCGTCCGCCGTTACAGTCTCGTTGTGTATACTCGCGTTCATGCGACTGTGGTGTTCGTCTATAGACTATCGTTAGCTTTTTACTTCTGGTGATTGCATTTACGCTTCAAAAATCCTAAAAGTGGTGTTCATTTGTGAAAATTGTCTTGCTGTACAAAACATGCAAGCATCATAAACGTGTGTTTGCCACAGAGCTTATTTTCTGCAATAATCCAAAACGATGCTAATTTCCTGGTTTGCCTACAACCAAACACAAGCTGAGGCTGATGAGGATGCCATTAGTTAAGCAAATATTTACTTTTAACCTAAAAGACAAATACAAATTTTGATCTGCTGATGGTGCTAGATGAAAATTCAAGCACTCACCAGAGCTATAACAACACATCCTCTAGGCACGATGGATGTATGTATAAAATTTCTGATCACACATGCAAATTTCATCAGAAAACCTCCAAACCTAAAATAATTATGACACAATTTTGGTAATATTATTGCAGCTGGCTGTACAGTATGTATGAGAAACTTGTGGTTGATGTTGAGACTTGAGTCAAGCAATAGGGGAGGCTATGAGCAGTTATCAGAGCCCTGGTGTTTGTACAAGGTCTCGGCCCTCTTTAGTCATGAGTCTAAATAATGCAAGTCTCTGTCGTGTCTTGCTTTGATCTGTCTAGTTGATTTAAGCATTAGACTCTAAATAGCTTTCCAGACTGGCTGCATCATGACTTTAGTTTCACTTCAGTTTAGTACCGCGCCAGTACCAAAGAGAAAGTTCTCCTTTCTTTGTATGCTCCTTTTTTTCACCACATTACAATATGCAGGGTGAAACTGAACACTAAGAGACTGAAGGGCATTGTCAAATCATAATAATAGTCCTTTCTGGTTGAACAGGTAGGTATTTCAGAGGAAACCATTTGCTGGAATTGCCCTTTAACTCAATAATGATGGTATTAGTAGAGGTTCAGACTTATCTGCAGCGTTGCAGTGGAAAAGCACACAATTAAAATACACACAGAGAAAGAAAGAGAGAGCAGACACACACACATACACACACACACACACAGAACCCTTTTATGGACTTTCCCAGGCAGTCGGGCCTCTGCTCACAGTCTCACGGGGGAATTGGCAGAATAGGTTCCACATGGTTCTTCTGTAACCAGACCATGCACACAGCCACAAAGCCGCACACACACACACATACACACACACACACAGCACACACACAGAGACAGACAGAGAGCTATGCATAAGGTAGCATACTATGCACATATATTGCACATACGCAGAGGTTTGCCTGCACACAGACTGTGCCAGAATCCAAACACTCCCACACAAAGCCCTCTGGTTGATGGAGGGTCTGTAAAGTCAAAGACGTTTTTTTACGAATCGCCATGGAGCACACACTGCCACTGGCACAATGTTCACAACAAAGGTGTCAATCAGACTTGTGGGAAACCAAGATTAGGAGAAGAAGATGCAGAGCAGTGCATCAAGCAAAAGTGTCTGACAGAGACTGTAAAACTGAAATCGTGGAAACTACTGATTCATAGTTTGGTGATAACAATTTGGTTTAGAAGGGGCTTTTGGTATAATGCTGTATTCAGAGCAACATGTTTTGAACAAGGAGTATCCTTTCTGTATCATTTCTTAAAGCCCTTCAGAAGTCTCTGGGTTCTATTCCTGATACAATACATATATATGAATCACAGTAATTTTATTGATTTATGCAGAGATGGATGGTTTACAGAGGCAAAGAAAAGTCTGAAAATGTCAATAATTAATAGAAAGAAAATCTTTTGGTAATATTAGGGCTGTCAAAGTTGACGCGATAACGTGTTAACGCAAATTTGTTTCAACACCACTAATTTCTTTAACGCATTAACACAACGTGCCATTTTTAGGTAAGTAGCTTTAAAGCTAGAGTAAAGATACTGGCATCATGTGAAATTAGAAAACCTAAGGAATCCATCGGTACCAACCATGTCATATTAGCTTGTCGCGAAGGAGGCTAAATAAAAACACTCCAAACTTACGCTAAATTTTTGGCGAGAAAAAACTATCATGGCCATTTTCAAAGGGGTCCCTTGACCTCTGAACTGTAATGACTATGTTGCTCTGTCATCCACACTGAACCGATATCTGTGATGATAATTAGGGCTGTCAAAATTAATGCAATAATAACGTGTTAACGCAAATTCGTTTTAACGCCACTAATTTCTTTAACACATTAATACAACTTGTGGTTTTTAGGTTGTAGGGGGTTCAGTTTTAAATTTAGAGTGAAGATACTGGTATCATATGAAACTAGAAAAAATTATACTAGCTTACTAGTTCCGAAGGAGGCTAAGTAAACCAAACTTATGCTAAATATTGGCGAGGAAAAACTGTCATGGCTATTTTCAAAGGGGCCCCTTGACCTCTGACCTTGGGATATGTGAATGTAAATGGGTTCTATGGGTACCCACGAGTCTCCCCTTTACAGACATGCCCACTTTATGATAATCACATGCAGTTTGGGGCAAGTCATAGTGAAGTCAGCACACTGACACAATGACAGCTGTTGTTGTCTGTTGGGCTGCAGTTTGCCATGTTATGATTTGAGCATATTTCTTTATGCTAAATGCAGTACCTGTGAGGGTTTCTGGACAATATTTGTCATTGTTTTGTGCTGTTAATTGATTTCCAATCAAATATATTTATATATATATACATTTGAATAAAGCAAGCATATTTGCCCACTCCCATGTTGATGAGAGTATTAAATACTTGACAAATCTCCCTATAAAAAAATGTGTGACTAATGTGTGATTAATCACAATTAACTATGAACAATCATGTGATTAATCACAGTGATTTGAATCGATTGACAGCCCTAGGTAATATCCATTCAAAGTTTTGTTGGACTGTTTTTTAAATAGGCATAAATATCTCTACAGAAAAAATAGTTTACATTCCTAAATCTCATTAATTAACAAGGACAAAGCTTTACATTGTTAAAAATACAATGCAACACATACATAGAGTTAGCTGACCTACTTATGTTACACCACCAGCCTTTAATTTAAAATGGCCTCTTTTCAAGGTCACCGCCAACAGAATGTCCTCAATTTTGAAACATCCCCTACGTCACTCATTTTTAAAAGAATGTCCAGTGCAAACCTGCATTTCATTCATGATTTTCTCTTTCTATTCTCTCTCTTTCACAGACAAACATGTTTTCTTACCAGTCGTTTTCTCTCCTCTTCCATGGTGCTCAAGAGCTGAGAGAACTCCTTTAAGGACTGAGCTGCAAAAGAAATTTTACACATCAAAAAATGTGGATCATATTTGATATATATTTGCAGTTTTAACTTCTTGTTTTCTAGATCATTGGGGACATTTTCATCTTACCTATACTGATCTC
Organism: Sebastiscus albofasciatus; assembly: GCA_916701655.1. Classification (NCBI taxonomy): domain Eukaryota; kingdom Metazoa; phylum Chordata; class Actinopteri; order Perciformes; family Sebastidae; genus Sebastiscus; species Sebastiscus albofasciatus. The sequence goes on along the minus strand of CAKAOI010046466.1, from coordinate 24,547 downwards.
ATCATCAGTCTCAGCGTCTCCGATACATTCAAACTGAAACTCCTGCAGAGACTGAGAGAACCGCTGAACAGCAAGAGAAAGACCTGAGAAAAAAACCCCAGAAAGAAGTTAATTCAGTCATTTAGAGCAGGTACGACAATTTTATGGCCATAACTAACATAGTTTCACTATTTCCACATTATGTACAAGAATGCTCTGGGCATGAGTTTATTTCCTCCTGTAATAAACTATTAATCTATTTTCCTACGAACCTCTTGCACATCATCCATTGCCAAGACATGAGGTATCAGACGTAAACACACAGCCACACCCTGCAACAAACTCCACTTGACAGCCTTAATAGTCTCAGAAAACTGTTTACGTGTCCAAACAACACTCCAATAATTTAGTTTAATTTATTCTCTGAACACCACAGGGCTGCATTCTCTCACTCACACACCCCATTACACGCTAGCCGCTGTATGGCACTATTTCAATCACATCACCGCATTATACACTGATAATAAAACCATTAAAATGTCCTTTAGTGGCAGTTTATAGCAGATTACTGTCTGGGGAACAGGAAAAAGAACTGTGGTCAAGTTCAATGCATTAAGTCATTTCCATATTGTTATTTAAAAGCACAAGATATGGACCAAAGTATTAATGTTTTCAGGGCTGTAATTTTGATTATCATCAGCTGGAAGACAGAAAAGTTTATTTGCCATCAGCATGTCAAACACTCAATTATTAATGTTTAAACACCTGTCATTTATAGGGTCAAAAATAAGTGGGCCCTTAATTCTCAATATCTAAAATGTGTTTAGATGTCTTACGTATAGCAATCTACCTACTGCATGTTTCTGTTAAAGAAGCAGTTGGTAGCATTGGAGGAAAAATTATTAAAAAAGTTATTTATATAGATTTGATCTGGGGTGCAGACATTTAGTTATCTCTCAGAACACTTGAATTACACAATATGATGAAAGCTTATTATGAGATTTTTGCCCAATGACGCCAAAAATACACAGGTTTAATATAAACAATGCAGTGACCAGGTTGTTTCACCCCCGGGTGGTCACAGAACAGTCAAACACACCCAGCATCGTGTGTGTGAGTACGGCTGGCAGCAGCTGTGTTCACACCAATGACCTCAACCAGCAGGTGAGCCAAAGAAACCACAGACAGCTACAAAGCGTAGGTGTATCTGAGCTTAAACTGGAGGTGATCAAAAGAAACTACAATCCAATGGGAGGTGCCTGCTTTTTAAAAGTCTTCATTAGCTGATGATATATGAATATGACAGCCACCATTAAACTGTGCAACCAATATATTTACAACTTTCCAGCATAACTGCACTCGTGCATACTATAATAGATTTCCTGTCAACCAAATGCTGGTTTGTTGTGTGTCTATTTGATCCTTTTTTGTCAAAAGAAGGTACCAAACATGGTAATGACAGTCATTTCTAAAGGAAAAATACTAAACATTCGCTGTTTCCTGCCTCTCAAAATGTGAGGATTTGCCACTTTTGTCCTTTTTATATGATTGCATTGACGACTATATTAGAGTTTTGTCTTTAAGTGAGATGCAAAGATGTCACCTTGGCCTCTGAGAAATTGTGATGGGCATTTGTTCACTATTATCTGATTATCTTTTTAGATGATTTTTCTCAAAATAACCTACAGATCAATTGATAATGAAAATGATTGTTATAGTTGCAGCCCTGGTGGATCCTGTGCTTCAGTTAATTTTCAGTAAGAAACCGGTTGATACACAGTTAGTGATAAAACCATTATGTGACATCAGATACCTCATTGTAAAGCTGACTTTTTGATAAAATCACAAAAGTTTTGATGAAATAAAATAATAATAATAATCAAGTGGCAGAGAACAAGAATAACACAATCATTAATAGATATGATGATGGCCAAGCAAATAGAAACATAAATTCTTCATTTTACTCATCTCTAGGTTAAAAAAAACTGTATCTCCCAATGGCAAAATAGCATATAAGACTGACAAGAACATGTAAGGTCTAACCTATCAGGGTAAACATCTAAGTTGTTCTTGTATTTCGACACTATAACCTATACATAACCCTGTAATTACCTTCCTAAATTGTGCTGCTCATACCACCCAAACACAATGTATTAGGCTATTAAAGCATAATGTAACTTTATAGGCCTGAGGGAAGACCCCCAAAAGTGCTTTAGTTTTCGAGATACCCCTATAGAACAAAGCACAACAATGATTTTCATATTCTCTTAGGTCTCCCATATATGAAATGGATTCTTGTATAAAAATATTTTACTGCAAAAGTGGTTAAATTGAAAGATATTGTGGCATAACCCCAAAATGAAGCCAGGCCGAATGGGAGATAGTACACCAAAACTCATGCAATTTCATAATGCTGGCTCTGATTGATCCCAAATTTGATGTGATAATGGCCAGGGGGTTCCTCTACATGTGTGAAGAAATAAACTGTGAATATATTGATGCATTGAGTAAAAATACAGTACTACAAACACATAAGTACAATAAGCGGATATATCAAATTTGAAGGTCTATGATAAATGCATTAATTTACTTTTATGTAGCTTTGGCTGGGATTGTCCCAGAAACACCAATGAGGGTTTGCTGGAATGGTATGGCTGTGCTGAATCCAGCAACATATGATGTGTGACTGTAGCAGGTATGGTCAGTAATCTATATTAAGAAATGTATGACATGTTCCAAGCATGAAATAGGGGTAAAAGGGGTGGGTATATTAAATATTAGGCTATGGCTATGGTTTGAATTGATGGCCTTGGGTTGGTTGCCCTGTTATCAGGCAGCAGACAACTGATTGAGTAACTTACTGTAACACACACACACTTTTACCATGAAAACAATTATGAATCATCGTGCACTTACTTCTGAGGGAAGATACGAGCATGTTTCCATCTTTGATGAGGTCTTTTATAAACCTGTTGGTGCGCTCCAACTCGATCTCATGGCACTGCAGTCTCTCTCTGAACTCCGGACTGTCCAGGAAAGAATCACTAAACTCCAGCGTCGGCAGACCCATCGCTCAATTAATGCAACACAGCTAGTTATTAGAGAGCTAAAGGAAAGCAAGTTAACTGGCCCCTCGGTGAGATTTAAGAGAGGAAAACAATGGTTCAATCGGCTCGGGGGAAATTGGTCAGAAGTTTCTTCCAGCTCCTTTTTTTCATGCCTTTCTTCACGTTTTTTTCTCCTCACAACTTCCGGACACTGAGACACAGCAGAGTCTCTGACACAGAGGGTTCGGCTCGGCTATATACGACGGGCTCTAACGCTGCTTCTCTCACCTTTTAACAGCAATATGTTAAAATATAACGTCGCTTTAACTTCTTAGTGGCATTTCAGTTTATGCAGAAAATACCCTCCAGTCGCGGAAAGAAAGCAGAAAGGGCTTATTAATGTTGGACGTCATCAGAGCGGTCGGCAAAGACTGTGTTGCTGCTACTCCTTCTACATACGGCTCTACCCAAGTCCTGTTACTATGGGAACGGGAGACTCCTGCTGGCGCGTGCTGAAATCAGTGCAAAGCTTATAATAAGAATAATAAGAATGAGAATAACATCATCTGGACTGCATCTGTGTTCTGTATATAATAATAATAACAATTCTACTACTACTACTAATACTAATAATTATTATGATTATTGTTGCTGTTATTAGATAATTATTATTATATTATATTATTATTATAATGTTGTTATTATATATGTTGATTTTGTTATTATAATGTTGTTATCAGATAATAATGCACACAGTGCACTTTCATAGACTAAGCTACTGGAGTTACCCTGCACAATACTCATTTTTAACAGACTCTTCTGCACTATATTCACTTTTTTAATATTTGTGTATCACAGCTGTTAGCCTGCACTATACTTTTGTACTTTGTACTTAGCACTACTAACTTTTTTACTGCCTTTTTACTAACATGTTTTGCACTATGGAACTGTGATGCTGGAAACTGGAATTTCCCTAGTGATCAATAAAGTTACTATCTATCTATCTATCTATCTATCTATCTATCTATCTATCTATCTATCTATCTATCTATCTATCTATCTATCTATCTATCTATCTTATTGTTGTATACAGATCACAGAGGCAGTTATATACAGGTCACAGATGTAGTCCAGTTTGCGAAAAATTCATAATAATAATAATAATAATAATAACAATAATAGTAATGATAATCTGGACTGTATCTTTGATCTGTATATAACAATAACAACAACAACAACAACAACAACAATAATAATAACAATAATAATAATCTGGACTGTATTTGTGATATGTATATAACAATAACAATGACAGTAATAATAATACTTATTATTATTATTGAATGTTTTTAACATATTAAATGTTGGAGCTTTTGAAATGTTTTTATATGGCAGTAACAGTTGAAGTTGAAGATATTAAAAACAGCTAAAATAAAAGTCCTGAGAAGAGTTAAGTGTCAGGCAAAGTGCAAGCGCTGAAAGGAATCGAAGAATTGTCGTTGAAGTTGCAGTGCAAGAACTGAAATGTCAGCTGAATGTTGAGTGAGAAAAGACGCAGGGTGTGTCAGTCAAGTGGTAAGTCCTTAAAGTCATTCAGTTCAAGTCTCAGTTGAGAGGAGAAACTGAAAGATGATATCAGTTGAAGTGCTGACTTAAGTGTAAGCCACTGTAAACAATTGTTGTATCTCTTGAAGTGTAACTGTTATAGGAATTTTAATTATGATCGATTGACCATTCAACCAATTCATTTCTATGGGAAAAAAATTGAAAGTTTTAAAAATTATAAAAGATACCAACATTTTTAAAGGAAGCACACATCACCTTAAGAAGCTGAACATTTCGAAGTTTAAGTTTAGTTTCTTATAAGTTGCAGTCCAGGTCCATGTCCAGGAGACAAAGAAATTAAGATATACAGTAAATAGGAGATAGTGTGATTCCCTTGAGTGATAATAGTAAATTTCATAAAAATATAGACAAAGAAAACATCTAACTGCAAGTTTAGGTTTTTAAATTGGTATCTATTGTTTTTGTACAGGGTCTTTTGTATGTGATTTAAGTGGATACATCAATCATGAATGAGATTTGCTTTTTTAAAGATAAGATCTTACCCTTTACCTAATTAGAAGCTGTTGCAGAATAAAAACTATATGACTTGCCTCCTTCAATCAACACACATAAACTATAGTCTATCCAGTGCTATATTATGAATGAAAGTGACTGCAGGAATATTCTCATCACAGAATATGTTGGAATACATTAGATTAAAATGATTTATGTGCAAGTATAAAGTTCCCTATCATGAAAAGTTACAGGCTAAAACAGGCCCTCTAATGTGAAAGAAAAACGGTTGGGATTCATGCCAGCTGAACACTGGGAGGCACAGTGCATTGCTGAGTGCTGGACAAATGCTCCAGGGCAACCACTGAATAGACAACATGTTTTCTCTTTTTGACAGCGTGGTGTGAGCGACTAAACACAACTCTTTAATCATTATTATACTCTCTACTGTACATTATGTGAGTCGCTGATGCAAGACATGACATTTTAGCTCGCTGAGAAGTTAAATCAACCCTGCTTCAAAACCTTTCATACGGCATGTTTCAGCTCTCTGTTGGTGGCTCAGTCTGCTTTTATTGTCTCAGTTGGTAACTACTGTATCTGTCACTCACTGGAGAAGAATTGAACACCATGACTACTGCTGTAAACAAGCTTTAAGTAGCTCTGTATGTAGCCTTACACACATACACACAGTACAGAGAAATGTAGACAGTAAATAGGGAAACACTAAAGAATTGTGCCACAACTTGTGTTTTTTTTCTACATGAAAGGTAAGCAACACGGTAAATAACTTTCCTCGGAGCTGTTTTAAGGTGTTATACTGGTTGTTATTTGAAATACATACAAATTGTGATATTTTTAAGGCTTGCAACAATTGTTTCTACTTTCTACTACTGACTACACCAAACTGGTGGTTATTTTTTACAGCATTTGTTGCACCAGACAGCAAAAGATTCAGAGCAGCTTGTGGTGCCAAGAGCAGAGCACAGCCAGGAACCAAAAGACCAAATGTTTATCAAAAATGCCAACCTGCGAAACCCCCGTCGCCACCATGAATTCTTTCTGCGTAGTCGACCCTACAGGGGGGAACCGCCAGCAGTGGCAGGTAAAGGTTTGCTACTCCTCTGTGCCAGCATCAGACATGAGAGTTATGTTCTGAGATTCTCAAATTCAATGGACCCTAATTATTTTGTTGTTCAAATATATTGTGGTTCAAGACAGGATATGTGCTCTTTATAGTGTTTTGCAAATAAATGTGGCCTCAATGACAAGAAATAAAAGACAATTGGAACAATAAAAGGTTTGAGTAAATAGATTTAAGTAGATATACAGTAGTATGTAGGTTCCCACTATAAAAATCCAAATTTATCACTATTTATGTAGTTTTGCTTCAATCTTAGAGCAATTTTCTGAAGACATATAGACAAAAATAATATTGTATTATTATTATTATTATTATGTCGATTAAAATATTTAATCGCAATTAATCGCATGATTGTCCATAGTTAATCGCAATTAATCACAAATGAATCCAATTTTTTATCTGTTCAAAATGTAACTTAAAGGGAGATTTGTCAATTAACAACACAAAACAATGACAAATATTGTCCAGAAACCCACACAGGTACTGCATTTAACATAAAGAAATATGCTCAGATCATAATATGGCAAACTCAAGCCCAACAGGCAACTGTCAGCTGTCAGTGTGTCAGTGTATTGACTTGACTATGACTTGCCCCAAACTGCATGTGATTATCATAAAGTGGGCATGTCTGTAAAGGGGAGACTCGTGGGTATCCATAGAACCCATTTACATTCACATATCCCGAGGTCAGAGGTCAAGGGGCCCTTTTGAAAATGGCCATGACAGTTTTTCCACGCCAATATTTAGCATAAGTTTGGTTTATTTAGCCTCCTTCGGAATTAGTAAGCTAGTATAATTTTTTCTAGTTTCATATGATACCAGTATCTTCACTCTAAATTTAAAACTGAACCCGCTACAACCTAAAAACCACAAGTTGCATTAATGTGTTAAAGAAATTAGTGGCGTTAAAACAAATTTGCGCTAACACGTTATTATTGCGTTAATTTTGACAGCCCTAATTATCATCACAGATATCAGTTCAGTGTGGATGATAGAGCATCATTGTCGTTACAGTTATTTTTACAGCATTCAAATTAAATGAGCTTAAAGGAGCCACGACTGACATCACCATATTTAACAAGGATAGTCTATTGGCCTGAGGGATTTTTCCAGCTCACACACTAAAATAAAAATAACTGATTATTAAGTGAAGTTAGTCCAGCTGTGATGTGTTAAAGGGAATTACTCCAAAGAAGTTTGTTAAAAAGAAAGGAATTTGAAAACAATAACTAAATTTAACTTCTAAAGGTGCCTCATTATTTCCTGTAATCAGGCACTTTTAAAGCACACTTTTAACCCTCTCTGGTAATCCCCAGGATTTCTCCTCTACCCGGACACTCCCGCCAAGATGGAGACCACGTCACGAGAAGCTTTCTGCCACAGACCCGACTCACAACAAGACAGAGACAAAGGTCAGCAGTCTTATATCTACACTCATTTTACCTGTTTTAAGATAAGCCGTGAGTGAGTTGTGCACGTGTGGACATAATGAGAGTTTCAGAGCTGGAAATAGGCATGCCAGGTAGAGTGTTGTGTTCAGTGGATATATTATGTGTGTGTTTTGGAGAAGGTTTTGGCTGTGTGTATGAGGGCAAAGATTAGGAAAGTGAGATTTTGAGTTCTTTCATTTAAACACCGCCATTGTAATGAAACAATAATAATACAATAATGAATACTTCCAATATAAAAGAAAAACATCCATATAAGGTTAAATGTAAAAATGCTGTTGCTTGTATATCAAGAAGGGAAACAAATTTAGATTTTACAGACCGAAATACATTTTTATTAACTGCTAAACATTGCCAGCAAAGTCCTGGCTGATTTAATGAGGGTGTGTAGCCTTCATTCTGAATGTAAATGTAAATCTAAGTCTAAAATTGCTATTAAGATATGACATTATAGCAGGGGTGTCATGTTCATTTTAGTTCATGGGCCATGTATAGCAAAATTTGATCTCAAGTGGGCCGAACCAGTAAAACCACTGCATAGTAACCTATAAATAACACCTCCAAATTCCCCCTTCCTGTTAGTGTAAAGAATTACAAGCACATTCTGAAAACAATGAATGAATAATCCATTTACAAAAGAAATGATGAACCACCTGAGATGTCTTGCTGATATCTCAGCTACGTCTAAAAACTGACTGCTGTCTCAGTTTTCCTGCCATGCTCTTGTATTTTCCGACATAATGAGTCTGACAGTGGTGCCGATGAAAAATTGAATGAATGAGTTCTCTGCAATTTTTACACTGTGCAAAGTCATCAAATGGGCCGGATTGGACCCTTTGGCGGGCCGTATGTTTGACACCCCTGCATTATAGGGTCATAAAATGGCATGACAATTTAATATTCAAAAACTGAATCGAAATGAAGGAAGACTAGTATATGGTGCCACTGAATGACGCTGGGAGAAGATGGTTATCTCCAGGCTTAATTTACTTATAATAACATATTTAGGACAGCAGATACCATATTATAAGAACACACTTTTAGCCTGAATTATAAGCCTTTGATTAAGAAAGTAGAAGAGTTAAAAAATGAAAAGGGGTTTTACCAAAGCCAGATGTTGCCTCCATAGACAGAAAGATGGGATATTTCATTACTGTGTATGAAATGAAACCCTCACCAACGTTATGATTACCCTTCAGGAGACCACATCCCCCCAAACACACAGCAGAAGTTTCAACATTCTCATCCCACATCCTCAAGACAAACAGGAAGAGGAAACTGTGAACCAGGGGAGGACGAGCAGGAGGGCGACCGTGATCAAACAGCAGTGACAAATGAACAAGATACGACTGAGATGCAGTCTCAGTATCAGAAGGATTTCCCTCCTCCATCCTCCTGCCGCAGGAGGCGAACACCTGCCCTCCCACAGCCGGACAACATCGGCATCAACCCTGCCTTCAGGTGAGTTTGTCAACATCCCAGCCTACCGCAGCTGAATGTAGAGAGCAGCTCATCAGTGTCTGTGTGTTTCTGGTTCACAGGATCGACTTTAGCACGGTACAAAGAGAGAATTACCCTGGCTGGCCCGTCATGGATCCCAGGTGTGCTGGGAGGCTGAGAGCGGCCTCGTCCAGACAACCAAACATGAATAAATAAATGTCAAACATAGTCATAATAATGTTCAGAGTTTTTTTCTGACTGCAGCAAATTCCATCAAATAGCTATCGATCCTATCTTGTTATAATCATAGTGCACAGTAATAAACATGATTTCCTAAACCAGTGATAAATATGCCAGTTTTGTGAGTGTCCTTGCATCAATCCCACAGGCTTATCTTATAAATAACATTATAACACATCACTTTTAATCTTACTCATCAGTTTAGAAATTAGGGATGCACTGATACAGAATCAGATACTGGGCTGATACTGACTCAGATAGCTTAATTGCAATGCGCTCAATTTTAATCAGATTCTTAAATTACTTTTGTCCATTAGTGTTACTAAGGACAAACTCTCTTCTCAGATTTAGCTTCCTCTCAGGCAACAATTGATGAATTTCCCAGCAGCAGGTCAATCTGATGAGCTAATGGACTGATGATGTGTCCAGTGCATGGAGTCACTGGATAAGAATTAATGAACTAATGCGAACACCAGACATTCAATATCTCATATTGATGACTTCAGACCGACTTGTGGTCAGCTTGAGAGAAAAACACTCCACCCAGTGACTCATAACTGAAACATGATCTGCTTCAATGTGCAGGAGCAGGGGTCAAACTTCTGAGCTGAGACTTGAAGATATGCTTGTCTGGGCATGATTTCATGCATTTTTGTAATATTTTGCTTGCAAACACAGCATGAAAGTTCAATCACAAATTTGTGCTTTTGAAAATGTCTGAAAAAAAACAAAAAAAGCCACCCCATTGGCTACCAAAAACAAAATTTCAAGTTTTAATGGGAACTAACAGAGTTGTGTTTAGAATTCAAATTGGTGACGTTTACATTTGGTTGAAGCTATATAGCTATATTTCTTGCATTACAGTTACACAGCAAACTTGCTAGTAGCAAAGTTATATATAGAATAGAAATATATATATATATAGATATATAGATATATATCTATATATATATAAATGGCTTCTTTCACAGAGCAAGATGCTACTGAAATTAACAATAGAAGAAATCTTAGTAATTATTAGACTAGGAACAAGGAAAGTGACGCAATTTTTTAGAGAATTATTTTTTGTTTGTTTGGTTTTCTTCCCTGAAGTCATTGTTGCACAAATCCTCATCGGTGGCGTCTTACCAAGTATGATGCTCCAAAAAGCTTCATCTGTAAAAACACGCAGGTCATAGAGAGGCTACACCTTAGGAAGTCTTACACAGTTTCAACACTGTAATACACATACCCCAGATTTCAAAACAGACATTGAATTGTCATACTTATGAAAAGAAAAAATGTGTAACGGATTCAATCTGATTTACAGGCACTTAGATGTATAATAAAAAAAAATGGCATTTTGTCAATTTAGTTGCAGATTCTGCTTGGACTCAGCTGGACAACATCGCTATTGTAAGAAAAAAATGTCTAGCATTGTAATGTACAGTGCATTTTTTTTAATATGTTGAATTCTTACACTGTTTTTGCAGCTCAATTTACACTACAGAAGCATGGACCAAGTCAGATTTCTTGGCGATACTGAAAACTCTAAAGTACCAGCTGAAAACGGCAGCCCCGCTTGTGACATGTCATTACCTTACAGTGCAATTGGATGAACATGAACAGTTAAATTGTCATTCCACAACAAAACTGAACTAATAACACAAAAAGTCTTCTGTAATTCAAATATTTATTCTTTCCATATTCCAGTCCACTGTGGACAAACCACCAGCCCTAACAGTCACTCTCTCCACTGCACACTTCCTCCAGTGGATCAAAAACATCCATCACATGCTTCCTGTGAACCGAGTGAGACCAGTACTTTGGATTTAATCCATTTTTATAAATAAACTGGGGAAAAAAAAGTTTGTAAACTAGTGTTTGGTTGCTTATTTCTCTGTTGTTACACTGCTAATTGGCATTGTATTTTACATCGTTGGAAAGCCTGTTTATTTACCTTCACAATGACGTCCAACTTGTAAGGATGTAAGGACTTGTAAGGACTTGACGGGTCTATTAAATAAAGAGTAAACTAGCCAATATGTCTTGTTTGTTCCTTGTTACTGATAGAGAGTTCAATCATCCAATCCACCAAACAACTCTAAACAAGAGTCAATACCAACAGGAGAATACACTGTTTACCATTGGGCAGAGAATTTTTTGCACATTTTTCTTGGGCGCTAACCACATAATCAGCTGTGCTGCTCATCCCACAAATGCATGATCCTTACAAGTTGGACATCATTGTGAAGGTAAATAACAGGCTTGTCTGTGATAACCCTGGCTCTGTGGGGGCGAGCATTGTCATCTTGGAGGATGAAGTTCGGTCCCAGATTGTGGATATATGGGATCGCCACTGGTTGCAGAATCTCATCCCGATATCTCACTGCATTGAGATGGCCTTCAATGATGACAAGCCTTGTTTTGCCAGTGACATCATTGAGGGAAAACACAACCACACTGGCTGACCTGCAACGAATCCTGGTTGAGGAATGGAATGCCATCCCACAGCAATGTGTGACCAGGTTGGTGACCAGCATGAGGAGGTGCCAGGCTGTTGTGGCTGCGTATGGATCTTCCACCCGCTACTGAGGCTCCTGACGGTGTATTAAATGAATAAAGTATAAAATAGCCAATATGTCTTGTTTGTTCCTTGTTACTGATAGAACGTTTAATCATCCAATCCACCAAACAACTCAAAACAACAGTCAGTACCAACAGGAGAATACACTGTTTACCATTGGCAGAGCATTTTGGCAAATTTTGTCTTGGACGCTACCCACATAATCAGCTGTGCTGCTCATCCCACAAATGCATGATCCTTACAAGTTGGACATCATTGTGAAGGTAAATAAACAGGCTTTCCAACCATGTAAAATACAATTCCAATTAGCATTGTAACAACAGAGATATAATCGACCAAACACAAGTTTCACAGTTTAAGGTTCATCATCTCCTGTCCCGGTGTCTGCTCCTGTCTCCGTATCTGCGGTCCTCCCTCTCTCTGCCTCCTCTGTCCCGGTCATCTCTCCGTCCTCTGCTTCCCCACTCGGCCTCTCTGTGTCGGTCTCGGTCCTCTCTGTCTCTCGTCCCTTGTCTATCCCACTCCCTCCCTCCTCCTCCACTGCTGCCTCCCCAGTCCTGCACCGGACCGACCCCGAGGTTAATAGGTTTACGGAAAGGTCTGTCCCTGCCACCGAACCGCAGCTGTCCGGACTCTTTCTTCCCTCCCTGTCCTCCGCCGAGCCGCCGGGGGACCCATCCCTTCAGGGTCCTCTCTTGTTCAAAGTCCACCACCACTTCGTGCTGGTCCACCACCAGCTTGTTGGCGTCCCGGCGAGCCCGGACCACAGACCGCTCCTCCTTGTACTCGATGAAGGCGTATCCTTTGGAGAAGCCTGTGACGATGTCCCGGACCAACCGGAGCCGCTGGATGTCTCCGTACTTGGAGAACACTTGGTGCAGTTTGTCCTCTGTTGTCTGCGGGTTCAGACGGTACACAAACAGGGTGAGCAGCGGGTCTCCGACGACGCCTTTGTTGGGCTTGTAGCGGGCACCCATAGCCCTCCATACCGCGCGGTCATGGGGCTCCAGGTCCGTGCCGTCGATGCTGCCAGCTTTCAGCGGGTCATACACCTTCGCTATCGGGCTCCAGTCAGCCATCGTTACCCACAATTCAGTTACAGATGTCTCCCTCTGCAACACCGGAGCTTCTTCTGTGAGTTTCCGGGCGGTTGTTTCGCTACATGAATCGATAATTAGCTACAGACCCACATATAGATGCTGTTGAATGTTTGCTCCTTCGATAGGAACCCAAACGGGAAGTAGCGTGTAGTCAGGCGTGCATCAACAAAAACATTCCGTAGTGAAACTAGTCTGTCACGTTTCAAAAGGTTCCTACTTACCCTTGACCAAAAAAAGTATTCAAGTGTGCTATTAGTATACTTATTTTAAACTTTAAATAAGAAAGTATACTTTCAGACCAAAAAATGTATTAATGTGTGCTATTAGTATACTTATTTTAAACTTAAAATAAGAAAGTATACTTTCAGTTTACTTTTTATGTACTTATCAGAGATCTACTTCACAAAAGTATACATAAGTATACTTGGCTCATACAAATGACAAATATACAGAAAAGTGTAAGTATACGTGGCTCAGTATGAGTACTGACAAGTATACAGAAAAGTCTAAGTATATTTGGCTCATACTGACAAGTAGACAGAAAAGTCTAAGTATACTTGGCTTATACTGACAAGTATACAGAAAAGTATAAGTATACTTGGCTTATAAGCCTACTTGTACTTAATCTTTTAATCGAGATGTACGTAAGAATAGTATAATTAAGTATTCTTGCCTTATATGCCTACAGAAAGGTATACTTGGCTTGTAGTTGTGCTTACTTTTTGATAGAGTAGCCTATTAAAGTATGTGAACTTAATTAAGTTTGAGATACCTTTTAAATAGGCTAGTCAATGGAGACCAGCGGTTTCAAGATACTAGTCCTTGATAATTGTGCGTAAATAAAGACAGATGTACAGTTATTAACAATTTCAGTTTGATTTTTTTTTTCTTCAGATGACAGTAATTACATAACTTATACGTTTTGAGAAGAAATAAGTTACCATTTTGCTGTGATGGTTGTTTCTTACAGTAGTTTATTCTTGGGACCCCAGTCTGTAATTCTTGTATATTAAATAAATTGGTAGGATGAGGGATAAGGATTTGTCCATATCGGCTTAAAAGTTAAGCATGGAAATTCATTCTTGTCCTTGAAAAAAGTAGTTAGACAAAATAATCCCAAAAGATCCACTTACTATATAAACCTGTGTAAATGCCCTCAATGTCTACTGAATAACCCTATCCAATAACTAAAATAACTAAATACTTCCAAAACTATTCTATATTTTGTTCAGTATACAAAAGCTCCATAAAATGGAATGGCTGAACTCAATTCATGTAAATTACAAATTTCATTGCTGTATGTGAACACTTGACACAGGGCACAACACATTACAAAAACATTATTTAATAAAACAGTGAAAAACATCTGTTTTGGCTTCACATTGACTCAATTATTACAAAATAATACAGATGCTGTCACTTCACTGCTATGTACACTTATTTTTGTGGTCTATCACTTTGTTATAATCTGAATCCATTGTACAGTATCAGACAGCTTTGAAAAGTGAACAAAATCGTTCTCAAAATGTAATTTCAAAAAGTCAGTTCTGTTGAGTAGATGTGTCTTCTCTGCAGTTGTTTTAACAGCATGGATTAGATATTCCGTTTTCTGTCTCATTCTATGGATTAGCCATCCTGCTCTTGAACTCAGCTCCCGATCCATCAGTTTCCGACTGCCATTACATGTCCTCCACACTCCATTTATAGGCTGCCTCCTGGCCGGCCTTTTTATCAGCAATTCGCGAGTAGCGTTTCTGTTCAAAACCGTTCGACCTGTGAGACACACACACATCAAATTCCACTGTTAAAGCTACTACGGGGAACATTCATTTTTTTGTTGATTCTGGTGGTCCCTGTGGACAAAAGCGGTAGTGTTGCCAAGTCCCTTTAGAAAACCTCTCATTTTACTGCAGCAGGGTCTGAGAGGGCGGCAGTGAAGCCGGATCTTTGTCTGTACTCGGTGGACTAGTCGCTGCCGAAGGCCCCGCTGGAGTCTGAGCTGAAGGGGTTTCTGGTGAACCTGCATGATTTCGTCTGATTCTGCGTGGAATCCAACCCGGTGGCACCGACGAGAAGAATTAATAATAACTATATAGAAATAGCCGATCTTCTTGCTGATGGTCACGTTTACTTATGTAGGTCATATACAGGTATCAGTATTAAACTGATACTGTTTCATAACCAGTTAAAAGTCCCTCACAGTATCTTTAATTCTGCAATCACACCCTCAACTCCTTTGATTTGATGCACCAGAGCAAACCTTCGGTAAAGCTCCCTATCAGGTTCATGATCATTATACACATACTTATGCAACCGCATGAGCTGTAAGAGAATTGTATAAACTACAAATGTGCTTTAAGTGTTAAAAAGAATTACATACGGTCAAATTCTCACATCACATTACAAACGCATCCCTTTTAGTCACTCTTACACACACACACACACACACACACACACACACACACACACACACACACACACACACACACACACACACACACACACACACACACACACACTACCTGTCACATCCATCCCAGCGATAACCTGGTAGAAGATTGAAGCGGTTTGGAGGTGGTGGTGGGCCTTTATATCGAGGTTTGTCTGCAAAACAAAAAGAAGATGACATTCAGTTTAATATAAGTGGTAACAACCATTTTGCATCAATCAACTCAGGGGAAACAAGGTAAACATGTGTTACCTTGTGTCTTCAGATTGCGGTCCTTTTTCCGTCTGAGCATCGCAGCCATCGGGTCTCCCTCCCTTTCCTGCTCTCTCAGCATGCGGTCAAGATCCTCGTCGTCACAGTGACGTGCTAGCGGCTTCTGGGCTTCATGCACTGCATCCTCAAGTTTCTGCTGGTGCATCTGGCTCTGGGCCAACCTATAAACACACGTTGGGTCATAAATCAGGGGTGTCAAACTCAATTTCATCCTGGGCCACATCAGCATTATGGTTGCCCTCAAAAGGGCCGGTTGTAACTGTAAGACTATATAAATATATCTACTCTTTATCACATTACATAATTGCCTCTGCATTCGATTATTATTGGTTTTAGTAATAACTTAATTAATAACTAGCTCTGAAAGCAGAAGTCTAGGAAAAATTATTGCAAGCAGACATTCAAGTGTACAACTATTGTACAATTTTTTTTAAAAAATTAGTTCAGTAACAAAAACATATGCTTGTGCATCAATATATATGCATGTACGTAGACACAAAAATGCTGAATGTAGACACACACACACACACACACACACACACACACACACACACACACACACACACACACACACACACACACACACACACACACACACACACACACTTCTATGTGTTATTATAACATAGATCCCATGAATTTATGAGATTAAGAAACCCTCATCATCCATCAAAGATACAAATTTTCAAGTCAATGATAAAGTTCTTTTTTTTTTTTACTATCACACAAATATTATCAAGCACTATGTATTACATTGACTTTGTTTAACTTTTTGGTCGCAGTTGAGAGGGGCAGAACTATGGTACAACAATGTGACGGAGTAGCCGTCACTGACGGTGGGCAGCGCACACACATACCCCCAGGCCACGCACACCAACATTTCTCCGCTGCGTGCTGGCTGCAGGCAGCGCACGCACCCACGCATAATAGAAACAAGTCAGCACACAACATATTTCAAGTCTTTATGTGGTCCCAATCACACTCTGTAGCCTTCTCTAATGTGTGAAAATGTAATGCCTACTTACCCTTTCCCCCACTGAGCGTATTTCTCATCTTTTGCTGCTTTTTCTCCAGCTTTCCTCTTCTTTTCTTCTCTTTCCGTATCCAAATCCCTTCTTTTACCACTTTTGTCTCGGAACACCGTCTCGGCATTGCGGGACTCATCTAGTAATAGCAGGAAAATAGGTATAAAATGTCATCTGAATGAGGACTGCATCATTGAACTGTACAAGAACTAATCAGCTATGACCAAAGACATTTGGAATATGCATGGATCATAGCAAAAACAAAGGAAAAGCATCTTAAAAAAGAAAAGCTGAGCCAACCTTCCAGTGGCTGGTTCCTTCTTTCTCTGCGTCGGTTCTCCTCCTGCTCCTTCCTTAAAACATCTACAGAAACCAGACCTGCCGTCCCACCAGACAGCATCCTTGGATCCTGAGAACAAAACAGGAAGAACAGCACGGGCCTGATCAATTGGCCATTGCATACACGCAGCAATGTCAGACAAATACGATTTCATATCACTCTTTGAACTTCTCTTTGCTCACCTGTGACTGGCCAGGCCTACGAGGTGGTGACAGATCTTCATCTGAGACCCTTCCACTCCGCGGCCGTCTCCTGGGTGGCGACTGGTCAGAATCAGAGCCTCGTCTTGTTTTTGAGTGCCTCCTTGGAGGAGATTGGTCAGAGTCTGAAGCTTCTCCCTTTAGTGGCTTTTTTCGTGGAGGTGACTGGTTGGAATCTGAATCGTGCCTGTTCGGAGCCCTCTTTGCCAGTGGTGACCGATGAGGATCAGGTGAACGTTTTTTACTTGATGACGATGAGGCGGGCTTTCTTCTGATGGGGGATGAATCTGACAAATAAATAATAAATTGTTCAGTGAAGTGTTCATATAAGTAAACACTTAAATCAAAAGTACTTTTCTCATGTGAAAGAAGTTGTTAGGCCAGTAGGGACTTTGAGGGGATGACAGTAAAAACACTGGCCAGTATATGGATGATATTTTCATTTATCACATTTCACTGTAACTTTATCATTACATTTTTTACACTATGAATCATGATATACAATATTATAAGATAATAAATAAAAGATGTTTCATTTAGACCTTCCAATATCGAGCAATCAAATGTGATGGACATCAAATAGACAACTTAATGGAGTGCTTCATGAGTCCAAAAACACGGAAATTAGTTAGCATTTTAGCACTTACGGTTGCCTCGTTTGGAATTCAATAGGTTTTTTGAATGGGTTTTTAGTTAGATGCCTGAAATAAGGTCTGTGGTTAACACCAGCTTAAGACATTTTAACATTTTGTTCTACAATATAAAATAAGTTTTTTTTTGGAAGCCTTAATGTGTCTTAAAAAAGCCGATTACTAATAAGTGGCTAAATGAGACTACTAAACGTCATCACACTGACTTGCCCACCTTTACAGCCTCGTTGTGTATACTTGCGCTCATGCAACTGTGGTGTAGTTCGTTTATAGTCTAACGTTAGCTTTTTACTTCTGGCGATTGCATTTATACTTCAAAAATCATAAAAGTGGTGTTCATTTGTGAAGATTATCTTGATGAAGAAAACTTATAAGTATCATGAATGTGTGTTTGCCACAGAGCTTATGTTCTGCAATAATCCAAAATCCAATGGAAAAATCCCATTGGCTTTTTGCCGAGGGAACTGGGGCGATCCTAACTTCCTGGTTGGCCTACAAAAATATGTCATCCCTGGAACACTCTACACAACACTACAGGTATCTTTCCCATATATTTCCTTTAACATATATGGTAATATACTGTATATAAATGTTGGAGGGTCTTCTGGTTGTTGTGTTCTCATCACCTTTCTCACCTCTACTTTGTGCCTTCCCCGATTTCCCTGACTGTTGCCTAGAAGGTGACAAGTCTGGAGAGTCATGGCGACCTCTTCGAGGAGGGGATATGTCTGGGGAGTCATGGCGACCTCTTCCGGGAGGGAATATGTCTGGGGAGTCATGACGTCCTCTTCTTGGGGGGGATGTGTCTGGAGAGTCATGGCGACTCCTGCTTGATGCCACAGACTCTGGATGTTGATGCTCTCCTCCTTCCCCTTCTTCTTCTTCGTCTTCATTTTCGTCAGCTATTGGGAAAGGAGACTCAAAGTAAATAAGCTTGTGCAGCGTACAGATAAAGATTCTCTTTGCTGCGTTCACAAATACCAATTACCTCCGATCACTTTCCATCTATTACTGGTTCTGAAAGCTTCCAGCTGTTTCACTTCGTCTGGTCGATCATCAATCACCTCAGCAATCTCAGTAGACAAACACAAGAAATTAAGTTTCAAGAGGAGGGTTCGGCAACATGAAAAAACATTTGATAACTACCATAGATTTTGTCATGTCTTCTAGCTATCTCTTTCACACCTCTGCTTGTTTTAGATCATTATAGCCAGTGTTGCAAATCAATGAGCAGGACTGCCTCTGGCAATACTTGTATGATTTTTGCATCAATGTGATGACATATCTTGATTTTCCAGAATTAAATATCTTTGTGTTTTGGACTGTTGGTCGGACTAAATAAGCAATTTTCTCATTTTATTTTTGACGAATTGATTTATAGAGAAAACAATGGTTGTTTTCAGTCTTAATCGCAATTTATATTAACAATTTACACAGTAAGTACATATGTCATGATAGGGTTTTTTTATTCACATCGCCCACTTCTATCTCCAGATACGTTAATGTTACTTGTCTTTTACCAAAGTGATGCATTACTGAAATGATCTTTAATTTTTCTACATTTAGCCAAACTAACCAAAGCACTGCTTTTATTTGGATTTTTTATCACACACCATATTATAAACCCGTAATTCCCCGAAGAAAATGACAGAAATACATGTTTACACTGAGAGTACACGGCATGTTTCATTAGGTGTACAGCTAAAGTGACATGAAGATGCTACTAACTTAATGTGAATGAATGGACACAGGCCAAGGCCTATAGGAGAAGGTTGGGTCACTGGTCTTGGTAAAGACGTATAACGCATGCGCAGTGTCACCGAAGCTGCGGCCGTGCGTTTTGATAGGCTCAATTTCGGCGAGTGCAGACTATATTCTACTGCGCATGTGTGGTACCCCATAGCTACGACGCGTTGATGACGCGTGTCCCAGCCTCCTTCTTTAGGCCTTGAAACAGGCTAGCCAACGTTAGCTAACATTAAACTCTTACCACTGGAGCTTCCTCTTCGTCCTCTTCATCCTCCTTTTCCTCTACGGCCATCTGTTTCCAGTCTATGTCATCGTCTACTATCTTAAGTCTTTGATAAGAGAAGTAAAGGTAAGTAAAGTACATAGACGACACTTGTCATTCAATAACAAGAACTTTACGGCAACGCGGTGCTAAGCAACAGCGACCTCAAGTAGCTTCACAGCTAACACACACACACACTACCTGCCCGACAACAGCTGGATTAAAACGTTCCCGCCGACTCACCCTTTCTCAGGAACCTTACGACGTTTCTTTTTAAGCTTCCCCTTTGACTTCTTGGCGTCTTCGCCAGCGGATAAATAACGTTTTAAATACTCAGCTTTGGAAAGCTCTGATCCTTTACTGCTGCCAGTTGAAGCGGCCATCTTTGCTTGTGTTGTCGGAAACTACGGAGAGCACCGAGGGTCAAGAACGCCAATTCAGAGGAGGGCTCGTTTTTGCATTGCACCTGGTCATGTACAAAACTTAACATCTTTTTGGCAGGACTCCTCTGACATTATGACAAGACCTTCCCATTGGATCCTCAATTTTGCTTATTAGGGAATTTCACAGTCATTAGTACACCTTTAAGAAACTTTCAAAAAAAGTTTTTAGAAATAGCTCTATGCATCGCCAGGAAATGTATAGCAATTACATGGAAGTCTGATTCCCATCTCCTCATATCTAGATGGCTTCTGGAAATGAACAGCTGCATTCCATTCCATTTAACTTATATGGACTCCTTACAAACACCTATATCGGATTTGATATAACAACATTTTCGGACTTGATACATCATTAGTCATCTGAATAAGTCAGAACACTGACATCTCGTTGATGATTTCTTTATTTGTGTATTTCATTTTTTTTATATCCTTTTTAATTAAATTGATCGTTAACTAGCCTACTCCTTTTGAGTATGGTTCTTTTTCAGTTTGTATGTGGGTGGGATAGGGAGAGAATTTGGAGCCATGTTTGTGTGAGTTTGTGTTTTGTATGTTTTGTATATTTAGTTAACTAAAAAATTGGAAAAAAAAATATTCTAAAAAAAATAAAGAACGCCAATTCAGTAAAATTGATCAAATCTACATCCATGGGTCAAATACCATGTGAGAGGAGCTCTTCTTCTTCTTCTTTTGGAATTTGCGGCAGACTAGACGCACCAGAGGCGTATTGTTGCCCTCCACAGGTCATTTGTAGATCGCCATCGGTTGGATTAAATCCTCATGTAGAGTCCTGTGCAACGAAGATAGTCGATTACAGCCTTTGTTGTTTCGCTGTTCTCCATGCTGAGTATTGATTTTAATGAGTGGTCTGTGATGCCAGTTTTCTGCAGGATATCTGGTACAGTCCATCAGAACATGACTCACAGTCTCTGCCTCTCCTTAGATGTACTTTCCATCTGGGTGCTTACCAACCAGTGCCAGCCCATGATTTAGTCCGCAGTGACCCAGCCTCAACCTGGTTATTGCTGTGCTATCCCTTCTGCCCATCTTTGTAAATAATGTGTACCTCTGTTTTGGCTGTATTGAGAAGTAAAACCTGCCTTTGTTTCCTCCATCCATTCCTTTTGCCATAGTTTAGCTATTCCTTGCTGTATTAAACTCTTACTCTTAACTTTTAATTTTTCATCTTTTCCTCCCTTTTCTTTTTACTTTCTGAATTTATATTATTTATATTATTATATTATTATATCATATATTATACCCCTGCCATTCGACGCACCAAAGCCCACAACTTCCTAACCTCCGTTTGTGGCCCTAACGTACTGCAAAATTTGCCCCAGCTTTCCCTCCTTGCTTCCTTTATAATCCTCCTGGCCCTTGCCCTGAGTTTTTTATACTCAATTGCATGTCTCTCCAGAGGGCTGTTTCTCAGTCGCCTGTATGCTTTGTTTCGATCACGTACATCATTATTGCATGCATCATTCCACCATGGAACGATAGAACGTTCTTTTGGATCATGTGCTTTTGGTATGAACTTGCCTGCAGCTACTGTTAGCATTTCACAGAGTGAACTATTCCATCTATCTACATCCTCGTTTCCGAAACTTTTTTTTCCCAGTTTATATTGCAATCCTCTCTTAAGAAATGTGGCACACCCTCCACCAATTCTATTTGCTCTGTCTGCCCTTAAGCATTCATATCCTGGAATTACAAAATCTAATTGTGGTTTAAGTCAAGCCTCCTGTACACATATTAGATCTGGTTTCTCAGTAAATGCTCCCACAAATCTCTTTAATTCCTGACCATTGGCTAGACTCCTAGCATTCCACAGCAGGACATAAAACATAATTAGGAATTTAGTTATCCATTTCATCTTCATCAGTAACTTGGAACTGCTCATCTGATTCATCCTTGTCCTGGCTGCTGGCTTCTTGATGACTCCCAGCTACTCCTGCTTGCATATACTTATATAATGTTTCAGGGAGAAATTTAATGCCAATAAATTTATCTGCCACTGCAACTACCTCCCCTGCGACATCTGACTTATTTTTTTGCCACTAACTTAATTCTCCACATTGCCTCAGATACAAAGGCAAGAAATGGCTTCTTTTTAACCAGGATTGAGTCATCCGGTACTGTCAAGTGCATGGGCTGCTGCCTCATAAGCCCTGCTGTGTGATTATTCTTGTTACATCCCTCAATTCTTTTCAGTGCTTCTGCATATTGTAGAGGGAAAAATTATCATTTAGTGTTATACTGTTTTGTAGAAAGCATGACTGGCTCCCTTTCCGCTGAAATATACTCGAACCCCTGATATTAATGAACTGTCCTTTTTCATACAATGCCTGAAATGATGTAAGGATGAAATATAGCCTAGCCTGCACAATAACTCTTCTCTTTCATGTCTGAGACAAGAGTGTGCCTTCATTTAGGGAACTTCCCTGATAAGAGTGTGCCTTCATTTGGGACCATTGACTCTTTGTTCAAGTGCACTGAATGTAACTATTGACTCTTTGTTCTTATGCATATAAAAACACTGGTGAGGATGCACTCGGCATCGAATCCTCGGTAGTCGCTGACTGTCACTTTAGAGGTTTCGGTCCTTTTGCGCAAAAGCTAAATAAATATACAAAGATTTGTTGGTCTCCCTTATTCGGTCAATTTCCGCCACACATATGACACCTTATTCTCATTCCTTACCTTCTGTACTAGCTCAG
Organism: Sebastiscus albofasciatus; assembly: GCA_916701655.1. Classification (NCBI taxonomy): domain Eukaryota; kingdom Metazoa; phylum Chordata; class Actinopteri; order Perciformes; family Sebastidae; genus Sebastiscus; species Sebastiscus albofasciatus. The sequence goes on along the minus strand of CAKAOI010046466.1, from coordinate 1,417 downwards.
CCTTGACATGATAGGGGCATCTTCGAAATGCCGCCACATGATTTCCCCCACAGTTGCAACATTTAACATGTCCATTACACTCTTTAATCTCATGATCTTCCCCGCATTTCCCACATCGCCACTGTCCGTTACATACTGCTGCTATATGGCCTCACGGAAACACATGTATCCAAGCATAACTTTCTCTGGGAGCTCCTCTCCTTAAAATGTCAGTAATGTCTCTGAAGACATATTGTAAATGACATTTTGAACAGATACAAAATGTGAGATGTGCGATTAATCGCGATTAAATATTTTAATTAATGGACAGCCCTAGTTGTAATTCTAATGATGCTGTCATCATTAACATTAGAAACACTTTTCTCCAACATGATGGAGCACGTTTGCAGGAATCAGCTTTAAAAAGCAGTGAAATCTCCTGTCGGACCTAATTATTTCCTTCTGTGTACCAGTTCTGTCCCACTATTAAGTGAAGTGAACACTGAATTCACAACAAACCAATGTCTCAATTTAAATAGCATCCCTTTATTGAAAACAAATGCAAAGTAATATTTACATGACAAGCTACTCAGTGTACACATACAGCTGTCTGTGCCTCTGCAGCAAAAAGCCCTAAACGTTTCTGTTGAGTCATCTTCATTCTTTCTGGTCAAAGAGGGTTATGGAAACATTTTAATGCTATTTCCGTGCTCTTGGGAGGGAAACAAGAGAAAGAGAGACATAGCTGCAAGCTATTGACAACATCTTATCAGCATGTGGGTTGTGGTTATTGATGTGGACAGATGCATACAGACATGATTACATGTGGGTGTGCCAGCACAAAGCTTGCATGTTTTTTTTAGCTGCGTGTTTGATAGAAGAAGAGCAGCAGACAAACGATCCAGGAGCAGGAGCTCTTCAGGAACATGCTCACGGCTGAACACGGGGTCAGTAGTTCTGCAGAGGGAGAAAAGTGGGATGCAAACAGTTGAAAAAAATCCTCTCGAATGTGTCTCCAACTCGCTTATTCTCACTCCCTCAGATTCACATACACACAGTCAATCCACCTACCTTTCTCCACATTGATGCTGGCGGGGTCCGTAGATATTTTGCACATGTAGGTGGTGTTGTGTGGGAGTTTGTCTGTGAAGTCTTTCAGGGTCATCCTGTAGCCGTGAGGCTCCAGCTCCTCCACGTAACTTTTGTCTTTGAACTGGGCATCTGCTGCTGAACCAGACACGTTAGTGTTGATGAGGGACTCTCTGGTCCCATTGGACCAAGAGAACTCATAGCTGTTGATCTTGTTGAGCTTGGGCTCGATCAGACAGTCCACTCTCAGTTCGTTGTCATCTTCAATGCACACCGTTATCCGATTGCACTTCGCTGGGATCAGCAACACTGGAGCAAAACACAGAAGAGAAACGCAGAGAGGATGAGA
>CAKAOI010046465.1:44808-68900 GCA_916701655.1 Sebastiscus albofasciatus | reverse complement strand
TATATATATATGTATTTCTCCAACTTTACCGCTCTGATTGAGTGCACCTGCAAGTAAGTAAGCCTTCATTTACATCTTTTTCTCTTTCATGACTTTTTTGTCACTTCTCTTCACAATAGGATCAGGTCAGTGCACTTGCCAACTGGCATCTCTCTGGCCTTTGACATTGTAATTGTGGCGAAAGTGAGAAGGGGCAATTATGCTGTAATTCAGGGAGGCAGTAATGGCAGCAAATGGCAGGCTAATCAAGTCATTAAGATGATTCGATAGAACATAAACACTTGTTACACACAGACAGGCAGGCAGGAGGACAACACAGTTGAGATGCTGCCGTACCAAAGTGTGTATGAGCCTTTTTGTCAGTGTGTGTGTGTGTGTGTGTGTGTGGCAGTGGCTGATGGTGTGATTAATACCGGCCATCAGTAACAGCAGCGGTCTCGCATCACTGAGCGGCAGAGACTCTTCTGGCGATTCCCTGTCCTCCCAATACACACACATACACACACGCACACACACACACACACACGCACACACCTATCCCATTCATCATCGGAGTTGCAGGAGAGCAGCGAGCTGTAAGCACTCTGCGTTTCTTTCTTCTTTTCTCTCAACCTGCCCACTCCCACTCTTCCTCTCCACTATGCTACACTGCTTCAGAAGCCATCAACTCCACTCCACCTCCGTTTCTCTCTGCTCTCTTCCTAAATCACTTAACTGTACTAAATAAAAAAAAAGTCCCTCATATCTTTACCTCTTGCTTCATCCATCCTTCACTTTCAGGCCCTTAGCCAGCTGTGGAGTTGGCTTGTGAGTGAGGGTTGAGTTCAGAGGCCTGTACTACGAAGCCAGTTCAACATACCCAGGGTATCTTCTCGTTATCTGGTTTAACTAACACTAACAACTGAGATCACGCTAAACTGTACTACGAAGGTGGTTATCAACTCGGTAAGTCAACCCAGGGTTTCTCAGTCTGGCTATGAGCGTGTTCACATGAACGGGGCGCTGATTGCAGCATCTGACCAATCACAGACATGGACAAGACTACTGTCAGCAGACAGACAGGCAGAGCGGCACATTTTACAAAGGAAGAGCTATAACTATATTAGACAAATACAAAGAAATTAAACACTTAATCCAGACTAAAAATGAACACAGTTGAAGCTGCCAAATGCAGGAAGGACAGCTGGTAAAAGAAAAAACTCCCGATGTGTGATTGAGTAAATTAACAGAGTTATTAATTTAACCTAATTCTCAAAAATCAGAGAAAGTCGTTTAGACATAAGTAGCAATACTATATATAAAGGATGGATGGACTACACCTCATTATATCCATTAATTACAATATGGCGTGTGTGACTAGTTTAACCTTCTTTCAGTAAATAAATAATATAAAAACATAATTCAAAGCGGTAAACACCCACAGCATAAAGTCAGCTGTCCTTCAAGCATCTGTCAGTTTAAACGGTGTTGTTTTTAGCCTGGATTATGATTTAAACTTCTTCGTATCTGTGTGATATTATCATACGATTCCCGCACTCAGCTCTGATTGGTCAGTAGGTGGTGCTTTTATACGAATTGATCTCTTATCTGGAACATCAAACCTGCTGCGGAGCAGGTTAGCTGTTCAGCATCAGTTACCATGGTGATTTACCCCGGTAAGAAGTGATCCACCTTCGTAGGACGGAAAAGTGAAAGTAGTTGGTAACCTCACTGAAGCCTGTTGCCTGCAGCTCTTCATCATCTGAAGTTGGGGCCAGACGGGCTGTGTTGTGTCGAGGTGATGTAAAGAGAGAGAAGAGGCCCTCTCACCGGACTGCTTTCTTAGTTCTCTGATATCGGTGATGTTGGTGTATCTTGACCTTATGAGTGAGAGCCATCAAAATGTGCTCAGGTTGGAGGATTTTCATCACGTATTGATGTATCTGTGATAACCTTGATGTCCATGATAAAATATACATCTACTTCACAAACACACACTCACAAACTATAGCCTATACTCACTACTCTTATATATTCCTGAGGTATATAAAGTAAGCTTTTCATTTTTTTTTTCCAGCCACAGTTTGGCTTTTCTTGGGGCCCTTTCAGTCAAGCTGATGCTGTGGGTTGTGAATTATTAAAAAACTCCTAAGAGGAGAGCTATTACATGGCGCTATTATATTTGACTGGCTGTTTGAGGCACATGGATGTTGTATGTATGTGACTGATAAACGCATTTCATATTTTGGAACCTTTAAAGTACCTTCAGTGCAGCTCTTTTGGGAAAGATAAATGCTAACATTCAAAGTGCTGAAGCATTACCTACCATGAGTTTTGATCAATCCACCTTTATTCAGACATAACTCACTTCAGATCATCTGTAGAAGCCCTTACATTTACTCAAAATGTGGGCTAACATCATTTTTGGTTCTGTTATCAGTCACTGCAGAATAGGCCTTTTGTTAAAGGGGACATATCGTGCTCATTTTCAGGTTCATACTTGTATTTTGGGTTTTCTACTACAACATATTTACATGCTTTAATGTTTTAAAAAACTTTTATTTTCCTCATATTGTCTGCTTGAATATACCTGTATTTACCCTCTGTCTGAAACGCTCCGTTTTAGTACATTTCAATGGAATTGCAACAGAATTGCGTTGCTAGGAAAAAGCTTGGGTCCATGTTTACTTCCTGTCAGCTGATGTTATTTACATACACTGCAAGAGGAAATAAACTGGGACCCATTTAGAATGTTTACATTTAAAGCTGTGAAATGGTCTAAATATTGTATATTTGTGACATCACAAATGAACAGAAATCCTGACGGTTTGTTTCAAAGGCTCAGTTTCTGAATACGGGCTGTGTGTATTTCTCTGTGGATTAAGCGTTTCAATACTTACACAGTATTTATATAGAACTTAATCCTGCTTTATAATATAAAAGCCATGAAAATGTCACTTTGTACAATGTGGGACCTTTAACTTTGAGTGTTTTTTTCAGGCCATTTTACAAAGCATGGAGTTCTATTTTTATTTTGCTGAATGGGACAGATCTATGCTACCACCTGTTCTGTGACATAATATTCTATCTTGTGTCCAGAAAATCAACAAAAAAGTATTATAGCAAATGTTATGTGCTCTTTACTCGGATGTTGGCAAAATTAGTCTATAAGTGTAACGTTATCTTGGCATTGCTATGAGTATGAAGTACTCTGTGGGCAGTGCTTGAAGTGGCAGTACTCTCTTATTACCATGTTGGAGTGTGTATCAGCCGGTATCAGCCAATCTCTTATTCCTATTTATTCATTACTCAGGTTTTAGTCAGTCCAGTCCTACGGTTTGTATCTAGTTTAGTTTTTGATGTTTTTCTTTTGTACTTTGTTCCTCAGCCTGCATTCTTAGTTTTTGATCTCTTTTAGATTTGTTATTAAATTAAAACTCGCCTTTTGTTTTATTTACCTGTCTGCCTAGTCTCTCTGCATTTGGGTCCACCTCTTAAACTAAAATTTAACGATGAGAATATATTGTTATCCGTTTTTATTTCTTTAACTCTCCAATGATGGTTCACTTTTTACCTCTAAAATCATCCACCAATCACAACTTCCAATTGACTCCTGCCATTCTCTGCATCTCCTTGTTAATATTTTAAGCTGTATGCAAACCCCAAAGTATGGTTAACTCACTCCCATGCATGCACACATGCACCATCCATCATTCGAAGCAAACACGGACACGTTATTCCAGTTGTAGATTACATGGGGGAATGCCTCACAGTCATTCCACGTGCATGTTTGGGAACATAACTGTAAATTAACATCTAACTGAGTGGGTTTTGCCTTCGCTGTGCCCTCCACAGTTAATGCTATTACTGTAACTGATAACTCCTCAGAGAGCCCCCAACATGACTCAGGAAAAACGTAGGCTAGTGGAAAACAAGATGCCTGCTATTAGATGGAAACCTCTGCACACTTTCTCTGCTTTGCACCAGTGGAGTGTGTCATTAATTGACATCCTAGCCATGGAGCTATACCCACTGCTAGGTTAAATAAGGGCTGGCGAGGATGTGCTTGAGGCTCGGACGGCACTTGAAGCAGGCAAAGAGTCCACTTGAATAAAAATTAACTTCCTGCGCTATCTTCAGAGCCACAGAAAAAAGAAAGGGTGGGGTGGGAAATGGTTTCTAGTGGTGGGAGTGGGCGGGGTAATGGATTTAAGGAATTAGAAGCAGAGGACGGAAAATAAATGATGCAAAGAAAATTTAGCATTGGAGGAAAGGAACGAAAGAGGAGTTGGTTTTCTTGGCCAAGGAGCTTTTACCTTTAGAGAGGGCGAAATGTACTTGGTAGGCCATTAAGGTCAGGACATGGTGCTTTAATAGTGAACTTTAATTGGACTTAGATGTCAAATTATCCTCTTTTAAAAAAGGAAGTTGGTGGCTGGTCTGACTGTTTGACCTCAGCAAAAATATAATATAATATATTAACACGTAACACAGATTTGTAAATACTTTACCTCTTCGTTCTGCCAATGAAGATGCTCCCATTTAAAGTTGCTTAACATTAGCGGAAAATGTAAAAAAAATGTCAGCTTCACCATAAAAACACTGGCATCAACTGGCATTCAGTTGCACGTGCAAAACCAGAGGAGTACACATGGAGTTCTACAGACTGACAGGTAACTCTCTGATTGGACAGTTTTGGCGATTGTCATCCTACATCATGTGGGGACAGAAGTTTATGCAGCACTTTAATGCTTCTGATGTGTATATTTATGTTCTTTGATTAATAACTGATTAGAAGCATTATTAGTATTATTAGACTGCAAATCAACCGCGTGTTATGATGAACAATAGTAGAGACAGAACTGTATAAAAGCTTATGTGCATGTCCTTAAATATTGATCAATAAGATCATCAATACGATCAGCAGATGGATTTATTAGTAATTTAGCTTTTAAAATCACGCAAAAATCATGCAGAAATTATGAAATCCTATGGTTGGTCCATTTGCTTTCACACCACAGATGAACCGCACCAGAGTCGGCTTGGAAGCGGACAGAGACCCGCCTTTTCAAGTGTTCTCGGTTCTATTGTTCGGTCCACACCAGGGTTCGATTTACAGCTTTCACACTAGTATATCCCAATTAACCAGATCCACACTAACTCACTCACACACACATATTCCTACTTATAGTTTTCTGCCCTGCTCGTCTCCTTACACGCCCGCTAACCCACTTGCGCAGTTGTTTTTCACTTAGTGTTTCCCTCTGACACACAGTTCCTCTCAGACCACACACATACTCCCACTCATAACTCACTTTTTTCTTACAAGCACAAACATAGGACAGAAAGAGGGCTAGCCTCTGCCTTCTGATTTTTCTCTCTCTCTCTCTTTCTCTCTCTTTCTCTCAGTTCATAAATATTCAGGTCCAGGCTCCGCTTATTGCTGTGCATAATTCAACACTTTATTAAAACAAGCTAGCCTAGTTCTCTCTGATGCTACTGTGCTGCTAAAAGTGTTCCTTGATGATGCTACACCGGAGGCTACCCTGGCACGCGCACACACACACACACACACACACACACACACTTACCCGTAACCAAAACTTGACCTTATTTTAAAGGGAAATACTGGTATTTGTCGACATCTGCCTTATTCTCATATTATGTTATGATTATTGGTCATTATAACATTATTACTCATCCCCTCCATTGATGAAATTTGGGTAGCACATACTCAATATGCAATATCCCTGTGGGGGAGTTTTTATGCCTTCGTGCCAGCGACAGCCGTGGCCAGAGGCTTTACGTTTTCAGGTTGTCCGTCCCATTCCCATGAATGTGATATCTCAGAATTTTCTTCAGATTTGGCACAAACATCCCACTTGGACTCAAGGATGTACTGACTTGAATTTGGTGGTCAAAGGTCAAGGTCGCCGTAACTCAAGAATAAACTAATTATGACAACTTTACACAAATGTGTACTGTCCTCGGCCTCCAAACATTGTATTTAATCTTGTGACTTAGTGTGGAATTAGTAACCTTAGTGTGCTAGTGTGGATTGTGTAACAGTGTGACTTGTAGTAGTCTTTTTCTTTGTTTAAAATAGCAATTGATTGGCAGGGGTGAACTGCTGTTTTTCTTACGTTAACTTTTCTCCTGTTTATCTGCTGTATCCTAGGGAGCCAGATTTAGTAATTGTCTTTTTGTTTGCTTGCTTATTTGAGAAGAAAGGTTTAGTTTGTTGTTTTGGTCTTTGTTCACCCTGAGTTTTATTGTTTAATTGTATTGTTTGTTAACTTGAGTTTTAGTAATAAATCCTTTTTTTTTTACTAAACTCAAAATCTAGTCCTGAGACTGTGGTTTGGGGACCGGGGAGGGAACATCCTTTATATTTTTATGTTGCGCTCATACCCCCCTAGACAGGGGCGTAACATAAATTGGGGGCTCGTCCGGGATTTGAACTCGAGACCTCTCTCACCTCTCATACTCCAAAATAAAGTTTTGTCTCTCCTTCCAATCCCTGGTGCTGCCATTCAAGCAAAGTTCTGTGGTCCGTATGTTTTGGAAAATAAATTGAGTGAAACTGACTATGTTATCGGTACCCCAGATGAAAAAATAAAGTCCATTTTATGTCACATTAATATGTTGAAGCCATATTTTGTTTGTGATGTCGGCGTAGTTACTCCTTCGTCCCCCGCTGCGCCCACCGCCGCTGCGCCCTCTGCTATTCTCACTGTTGCGCCTGTCCCTCCTTCTCAGTATTGTCCTGAAAGTGATGGTTTGCGTGTTAATAGTGTTGAACCTTGTCCTCGCCTCCAAAACTCAGAGATTTTGAAAGATTTAAAGTCGCATCTGCGCCATTTGGATGATTCGGCTCAGGAAGATGTCAAGCGTTTGATGGGATAATCTCAGTCTGTTCTCAGACACTCCGTCCCGCATCACTGTCCTCTCACACGACATTGATGTTGGTGACCATTCCCCGATTAAACAGCACGCTTACCGCAAAAAAAAAACAAGTTTACAGTTTATTACTCGTAAATGTAGGACTTTAATTTCATAGAATTTATGAGGGTTTTTTTCTTGCAAATCATGATTTAAGAATATCAGGAAATATTACATTTTTTTTTTTCGTATATTCGTGAGTTTTTTCTCGAAAATTCATAACTTTGATCTCAGAGAATATCCAAGTTTTTTTTTCTCATAAATTCTGAGTATTTTCTTGGAATATTACCCCCCATCGCCCCCCCATTTCTTTTTGGCCTACAATGGCCCTAATACACATTCATAATCATATAGTCTAATTAAAAACAACAATTGAGAGATCAATCGATAAGTAAAGTAATCATTAGGTGCAACACTAGTCATGTTAGCCTTTATAACAACAAAATACAACAAATACACACTCCTCAATACACCATCACCTGCACCTGGTCAACAAGTTCATGTGTTTGTTTGTTGAGTAAGTATCCTAATTCATTTTAAATTAATCCTGGCTCACAGTGGATCTCATAAGTAAACAAATACGTAGAACATGATCATGCTCACAGGTGACCGCATAAACATTTTAGTTATCAGCCACCTACACAGCGACTGTGCAGCTGCTTACCAGAGTGTTATCCTGCTGTGTGCTGATCTGTGGCAGGTAGGGACCAGTGGAGAGCTGAGCCTGGCAGCGAGGCGCTATGGTGCTGTGCTCTCTGTGGTAGGCCAATTTAACCAGCAGGCAGCCATACTGAACACACTCAATCCGACTTGAGCCCACCCACATACACAAATACAGTGTACAGAACACACACACACACACACACACACAGGTAAGAGGTGTTTCAAGTGCATGGATGCTGAATGTGAGTAGAGTTGCAAACATAAGTGATGCAAGCACACAAAGACCACACACAATCGATCACACACCACCCATCTTTGTGCCCCCCCCTATGTAAAGGCCTAACAACCGTGCTACTACCTTCATCGCTGCCAGTTTTTTGGTGTTGGCTTGGTCTGTCTGGACCTTAAAACAAGAGTTTAACCCAGGACACAACAGTCTGGCTTCAACCTGGAGGTGAAAGACAACATGGACAATTCTTTATTCAACCCAAAGTTTTTAATTCAGGATCGGGGTTATCATTATCATCTCCAGGTGAGTGTGCTGTGCTGTGCTTGCTTAACCTGGGGTTAACCACAGCTTGCTATTTTAGTGTTAGCTGCATATAACTGTATTTCAATCAGGAGAGACTCGTATGAATTAAATGGTGATTTATTGCAAAATGCACAAATTTATGAATAGTAACAGTCGGCGATTTAGACTCAATGTGACATGGTAATGGGGAAGTGATGCCATAGTTGGATTAGGATTATTCCCCCCCGGGTCTAGACACTGGTGATGGTGGTAGTGAAAAGATAGATGCAGATCCGATGAATGAAGTGGAGCAGGATTGCTCTGATGTGATGAATCTGGAGGTGATGGGGTGGTGGAGGGTCGCATCAGTTTGTGCTGAATACTGACACTGAAAGCAGCATAGAGGAGAACCAGGTGCCAAGCAGCTGAAATATAGGGTGATATTGTGGTTTTAGCTGACGTGTGTCGCCTCACTGTTTTGACCGATGCTCGTTCATGTCTATGTAGAGCGAGCACAAGCGCGAGCAACAGGACGCTGACTTTTGTTGACTTAATGGCCACAGGTGTGGCTGTTAACAAGCAATTTCTGATTTTTACATAGAGTCCCTTTAAAAGGAGTTAGCTATTACAAAAAGCTACATTACAAAAAGGTAAAGGGAGATGATAAGTGTGGCTGTCTGCTGTAGTGTTAAACATTATAATGAAATCTAAATTAAACTTGATGTATCTCACTTTTATGTCGGGGCCTCCTCCAGACCCCTCACATCATGGCCAGCGTGGAGAAGCTGAAAGACAACAGAGGATATGCAAATTGCTGCACGGGCTTGAGGACCCAAATTTAGCCCTGTGCCATCATTTGGGTCTGTGCTCTCTTAACCAGTGCAAGAAGAGACTCGATTAAACATCCTGGTGCCTTGCATTCCTGTTTTCTGTCCTGTTTGGTTAGAACTTTTAAATTTCTAATAGATTTTGAGTCCAACTACACGCAACAATGTCACTTGAAGCCTTTAGGCTAAAAGTGTCATGGGAGATCTCTGCTGCTATTGAAGCAGAAACCCGACAACAGCCAGAATGCCAGCTGTGGACCCGGCCCAGGTACGCAAACCTGACTTACAGCCAGCAGATTGAAATATGCAGTGTTCATGGGGAGTCTTCCGCCAAAAGCTTGGCAGCATTCTGAGAGGAACTCCTCAGATTGGGCGCTATGAAAAGAGGGTTGGATCTGGAACCTGAGATACTGATGCCTCATCCACACTGGGAACGTCAGGAGCGCGTGGCGGCTGCGTTTCAGCTGCGTTTCTGCTGCTGTCATCCCTTTCTCTCTACATAGGGTTTGCCTTTCATAATGGCCATTTCATTACATTATAAATGCCATTTATATTTATTTTAGACAGGGAAAGGTAAAGAAACATGTGGTAATTTGTAAATAATAGTAATAATCCACAATTAAAACACCGTAATATATTCATTCATGGAGCTCTCCAAGTCACTGCATGTTCTACAGCACTGTCCGGCACATATTTCAGAATAATTGCCTTGTGTTAACAAATGAAGGAATTCTGTCCACAGAAAAAACGCTTGAGGGCATTTATTTTGAAATGAAGGCAGGAAGTGTTGATTTAAACCCCATACTTTATTCATTCATGGAGCTCTCCAAGTCACTGCATGTTCCACATCACTGTCCTGTACATATCTTAGAATAAAAGCCTTATGTTAACAAATGAAGGAATTCTGTCAATAGAAAAATGGGCTTTTATTTTTAAATGAAAGCAGGAAGTGTTCATTTAAAAATAAGTCTTTACTTTTTTCATCTCCGTAACATATTCTACAGATAGACATCAAAACTGTCGTAATGTTGCTGATATGATGTCAATATACAGTCAATAGATCACTTTTACTGTCTGTTGTTGCTGCGAACTGCGCACAGCACGCGTCAAAAATAGGCGAGACCTCGAATCTCTAGAAGAGACGCAGCTGAGACGCGTGTGAGATGGCAGTGTGGCTGCTCTAACCTGTTAACACGGACGCCAAAATAAAAAACAACAGGTAACGCAGCCGCCACGTGCTCCTGACGTTCCCAGTGTGGATGAGGCTTGAGACAATATTCAGATTTTTGTCGCACAATATTGGATCATCATGATCCACCCTGATGCACCTCACCTCGGAATCAGCCCTGATGCTAAAGTCTTCAACCCCAAGAGAAACACAGCCATTTGGGCAGATGGTCAGATGGTGGTGGTGACCCAAACCAGAGCTAGTTATCAATGCACATAGTGAAATAGTTTGGTGAGCATTCCTATAGAAGCCCCAATGTTAAATTGTGTTTTGACCTGTCATCAGGCTGTGCTGTCATAAATCTACTGAGCCCTACAGGTGCCATTATTCTCTAACCTTGACCTAACACGCCAGATGGTTTGTTAAACAGAACCATCTGAGAAGCCATCATTGGAAACTGTTTCAAAAAAATACTTGGCAGGTAGTTGGATGAACCATCTGCCTATCATCGTCTATCATGGGTTAACTTCAACCGATCGGCAGACTACCAGTGGAGCCAGTTGGTAAATCAAAATGCACAACACATCTTTTTCATTGAAAAAAAGCTTCCTTTGCTCTTCCCCGCTGATTGGTCCACCGTGTGGGTGGTTCACTATGATTGCTTTGGATCAAAAACAAACTTTAAACCTCAACTTTTATCTATTCAACAGCTTGTTTTCACACCAGTTAGAGTTATTCACACAAACTGCTGCTGCCAACTTGATGACTCTGTTGCCACATTTAGCAGATTTCAGACATTCTGAAAACTAAGTTTTGACAAACAAGCACAAGGAGTATTGTTAATGTGTTGACTGTGTGAGCATTTGGTGACAAATTGGAACAGTTTATATGTAAATGTGCACTACTGTGCTTGACAAATCTATAGAGGTGTCGTCACGGTGCGTGTCCTATGCACAGCATATCTCCATACATCTATTCTTAGCAGAGAGACAGAGATAGTATTATATGCAAATTAGCATATAATGTCAACTGGCACCTTCTCGCAAGTTTTTAAGCAGCCAGAAGCTAGTCTCTATTGGAGGAGATTTGGCAGGTACCTGGGCAGCGAGTTGTGCAGAGCAGACACGGTGGCGGGTGTTTCAGATTACAAAGCCAAAAGAAAAAAGCTGTTTCTTTGTTCGTGACAGCAACAGTTTCCTTGGGTGGGAAGTGATGAATCCATTCCATACCATTTGACGGCGATGTCGGAGGAAGGCCAACGGAGCTGGCTCGGTTTTAAAAGCCTCCGTAATTACTGCAAACACACACACAGATGAGGCCTACAACGAAGCGCCAGCAGCACCGAGCCAGTATGTTGGCGAAGCTGGCTGGATGACACCGCCTCATAATGTCTGATAAATGTACTGGCAAGATGGATGAACAAGAGATGTACCTGCCTCATCGATTTCTGCTCTGAATTCACACTGAATTTGGTTAATTGAACGGAAAAGCTTCGAGTTATGACTCATGAGGCTCGTCTACAAATTCAATAAGAGCAACACGGGACAATTTATACTTGCTACTGTATACTTATAATTTCATACAATTATTTACGCAGTACAAATTGAATAAAAAAGCATCAGATACAACACAAAATCACACATACACACTTTAAGTGCAGTGATCAGAGATATTAAATTGGTCGATAAACAACGTCTCACTTGTTTGCTGTCTTCCAACCCCCCATCCCTGTCCATCTGTCCTGTCCTGCTGTGTGACAGTTATCACCAGTTTACCGCTCTTTGATATTTGTCAGCTCCTACTGTTACTGTATGTTTGCTGATTATGGCTTTCATGGCTTTACGCTGGGCTTCTGAAAGAATGCCCACTAAGCCGAACAAAAGGCTCACAGCTTTCTGTAATAAAAAACACACATCAATATGAGGGATGAGAGAATAGCTGTTGATTATAAAGATGATTTGGATGAACAAAAATATTGACAAATCTCACAAAAAAAAAACAGCTTGGAACTTAAAATTTGAATTCAGGAATTTAGGAGAATGGGGATTGTTAATACAAATCAAATCAAAATGGTTTAAACTGTGTGTTTTCAGTGTTTTTTTTACCTTGCAGAACACAGAACAGGAAGTAACCTATGGTGGCTTCCAAGGGCCAATAAGGCTCAGAAACATATAGAATAACACAAGGCCGCCATCTGCTGGCAAACCCATAACTCACACACTCTTACATCAGCAATGACAATATCGGCTAGTTGAAAAACACTACAGATATCGGGGCTTTGGTCAGGTTTCTGTTAAATAAGAAGACTGCAAGGACCTTTCTTCCTCCTGTATAATGGACTTCTGCAGACAATGAGACCTCATAGAGGATCAGTATGCCATGCCCTCCAGGGTCATAACACACACACACACACACACACACACACACACAGATGAGAATGAAGAATAATGGACTGGTTATTCTTCCTCTTCCTTTGTGTTCTGTTTTTTTTAGGACACACTCTTCTCCCCCAACTCCCAGATGACTTCCAGCTGGTGGAGGTTAATGGAGTCTAAATGACACATACTGTATGTAGCAACAGAGACATGAGTACACACACACACACACACACACACACACACACACACACACACTGTGTCCTCCATAGGTCTGCATGCTCTACTTGTGACACTACTATTGAGAAAGTAAGCAGGGTAAAAAGGAAAGAAGATGGACGGAAGGATGGAGAAGCTGAAAGGGTGTAAGACTGGATGTATGGTGGTGGTGGTGGTGGTAGGGGGGAGGGTTTGTCTTGTTAATCGTATGTCTGTCTACACTGATGACTTAATCGTCCCGTCTCCTCATAGTGTTGGCTTACAGCAACTGCTCAGAGTCTGCTCAAGTTATGGTGTGTGCAGTATGACATTAAATGTAACTCTAAAAAGAGTGTTGGTTGCTAAAACCAACGACATAGTCAACATAATCAATTACGTAAATACGTTGATTTACGTAACGTCCGTCAACGCATCTGATGACGTAATGATAATGGCTGCGCCCTGTCCAAGCATCGATTTTGATTCCCCCAGAGAGCAAGAAGCGTCAAAAAAACTTGCCCACGTTCATCAGAAGTGTGGGAATACTTCAAACAGAGACCCAACAATGTGGTGCTCTGTAAGTTGTGCAAAATGGAGATGAAGTACCACAGCAGTACAAGTGCAATGCACGAGCACCTGAAAAGAAGGCGTCCCGGAGCGCTGAGTGAAGAAGACAACAGTAAGACACCACTGTAAGTCCTGTTTACTTTTCCCCACCGGGCATGATCTATTAAGATTGTCAAAACGCGGGCGTCATTTAAAGTTGTTTTTTAAAATGTTTCTTCATCGCCACCATGTTAAAAGTATTTTATGGACAATGTTATGGTAGCATAACGTAACGTAAAGTTACACCTTGCGTCATCTAACGTCGGCCCTTATCAGAAGCAAGATTTTCCTTCATTCTTTATGGCAGGCCAAGCGTTAAATGCGGTGAACAAAGTGAGATATTCGGGTCACATCATCAGGAATGATCTAGGTGATGACGATGATGATATGCAGCGCTAGTGTTGCAAACTGTACGCACAAGCCAATACGCTGGCAAGCAAATTTGACATGTGTACAGATGATGTTAAAACATTACTCTTTAGAGCCTATACTGTACTCCACTCTATACAGCCCACTTGTGGTGCAGTTACAGCAAAGCAAAAAATAAAAAAAAAGCTTTAGGTGACATTTAATGATGCATTTAGAATCTCCGAGTGCAAGTCATATATTTATAACTAGTAATGTTCCCACCTTCCATGCTGTGTTGAGGAATTTTATGTACAGATTTATGAGTTGAATAATTGATTCAGAAAAAATCATAATGGCTTTAAAGCTGCACTAGGCAGTATATTTTTGGCATCATTGGGCAAAAATTCCATAATAATCTTTCAGCATATTGTAATTCAAGTGTTCTAAGAGATAACTAGACTTCTGCTCCTCCTCATGGCTCTGTTTTCAGACTTTATAAAAATCTAGCCCGTGACGGAAGACTTTGACCAATCACAGGTCATTTCATTGAGAGCGTTCCTATTGGCAGTGCTCCGGTCATGTGACCAGAACTTGGCGTTCCTTCACCAGATTTCACAAACTTTCTCGTCATAAACTTTCTCATTTTACAGCTAAACTGTACACTACAAGATGATTCTGAAAACATTTGAGGAGAGAAATAGGCATTAACGTAACAGAATATTGATTCATATTTGATCAGCGCTGCCTAGTTTGACCGTTTGGTTGGAGTTTGCGAGTGATTGACAGCCGGCTCTCATAGACGGCAGCTGGACAGCAGACCTCAGATCAGCTCTTACTGCTTGTTTTTCTCCGGTCTGTGAAATCTTGCAGATGCTGGTAGGAGCACTGGAGGACACAGAGGCACATGAATTCTTTTTTCAGGTTACTTGTTTCATGTACTACTGTCACGATATAGCAACCGTTTTATAAAAATAACTTTTTTTAATCCTATTTGCTCCAATCTCGCCTCCTTCAGCTTTAACTGAGCCCACACAAAGTGACACAAGGTAATCCAAACAAATGCCTATTTATGTTTTAATCACTGTGAACTGCGATGATTATATCTCTGTGTTGTTGCCCTTGTACTGTATTTTGGGTCTGAAATAAAGTTAATAATAATGATAATAATAAGGACAGGTGTTCACAACCTTCACATTGAGTTCACAGCAGATTTTTGTTTTTTTAGTACAAGGATAAACTAGAAAAGCAATTTTCACTATGCAATGTCTCCTGTGGTTGCCTGAGGGCATACATAGAACACACAAACACACACACACATGGAGGTACTTCAAAACTGATAACATGAAGCAATGCCCTCCACCATAAACACTATCAGCATCAAGAATAGACATCAATAAAAATAAAAGTGCATTGGCCATTTTTTTTAGCATGCTCAACAACTAGTATGCAATTATAAATAAACAGGCATAGGTGATTAAAAACACTCACATATTTACATGACTTAATGGGGGTATAATGGTGCATGTATTAATTTCAAACTATTTGGTACAGGGCAAAGTTCAGGATACGACATTCTTTGTTACAGTAGCAAACTGTTTTGGTTGTGTGTGCCTCATCTGACCTTCAACACCATACAGCCCCACCTGCTGGTGCAGAAACTAACAGAGCACTTTGGGTTGGACTCAAACATTGTGGGATAGATTTTGGACTTTCTCACTAACCGGACTCAGAGAGTTAGAGTGAATGAACATCTTATCCCGACTGTCCAGAACATCAACTGGCTCCCTTCCAAGGCTGCGTCCTTTCTCCTCTCCTGTACATTATGTACACCAATGACTGTCGTAGTGAGTTTGATAACCAGCCCATTGTTAAGTTTGCTCACAACAACACAGTTATTGTGGTCCTGCTGAACAATGCTGAAGTGTCTCATGGACCTGCTATTAACTATTTTTTAAACTGGTGTAATGACACCTTTTTTTTTTTTTTTTAGAAATAAACGTGACGAAAACTAAGGACATGTGCATTGATTTCAGACATCAACATCCACCTCCTGCAAACACTACAATAAATGGACAAGATGTTGGGATTGTTGAATTTTACAAATTTACATGTTATAAATCTTTTATTGAGTCAGTTTTGCTTTTATTTGCTGGTATACATCCCTCAACCTGAAACAGAAAAACTCATTAACAAGATAAAAATCAGCAGCAAAATCATCGGCACTCAGCAGAAATGTCTGTCTGAACTGTACAACAGTTAGAAATGGAAACACTGGGCAAGTTATTTTACTACAGATATTCCTCTTTTAGCATGTGCTGAACTGTCTTCCGCCTTCATGTTTGTAAATCTTACTTATCTGATTAGGGATCGACCAATTACCGGCACCGATATTCAGCATTTTTCCGATTATCAGTATTGTTATTTTTTTTAACCGATAAAGTCTGGCTCAACGTCCCGCCCACATCTGATTGGTTACACGTCACCAGCAACCGCCAATCAACACTGAGGCTTAGCGTGCCTCAGACACGCAGAAAACACACACAGACGGAGCTGCTTCGGTAAGCGAACGGAGCTGTGTTCTCTCAGTAAGACGGAAGATATTGTCAGAGCTACAATAAACATCCTATTCCTCTATGCTGAAGTTGCAAAAACACCACGATCTTCTGATCTATTAAAATGATGACAAGTGTGCCAAGTTTCCCAGTTACACTGCTGAAAATGTCTGAATAATGCACGTTGTTGCAGCGATATTCAGTTAACTATAACGAGATAATAGTGTTTATTTATGTAGCGTTAGTTATATCTCTGAGTAATGTTGGTGGCAGCGCAACTGAAAATTATTTTAGCTGCTGATTTGCGAACGTAACATTACTCGCCCGTATCAGTTGGTGTTTTTACACGAACGTTTACATGAACAACGTGATCTAACATTGAGCGTCGTAGAGCTTGAATAGGATAGCGAACGTCAACAAGTTCATTTGTCGATCCATAATTTAGTCACAGCTGACTAGCAAATCAATGAATCGGCTCTAACGTTATTTCACTTTTTTAATTCTCTCTTTTTTTCTAACTCATCCATGGTCAGTGATAATGAAGCATATACACTCACCGGCCACTTTATTAGGTACAAGGTGTACCTAATAAAGTGGCCGGTGCTAGTACCGGGTGGTCTTCTGCTGCTGTAGCCCATCTGCTTCAAGGTTGGACGTGTTGTGCGTTCAGAGATGGTATTCTGCATACCTTGGTTGTAACGAGTGGTTATTTGAGTTACTGTTGCCTTTCTATCATCTCCAACCACTCTGCCCATTCTCCTCTGACCTCTGACATCAACAAGGCTTTTTCGTCCACACAACTGCCGCTCACTGGATATGTTCTCTTGTTGGGACCATTCTCTGTAAACCCTAGAGATGGTTGTGCGTGAAAATCCCAGTAGATCAGCAGTTTTTGAAATACTCAGACCACCAACAACCATGCCACGTTCAAAGTCACTTAATCACCTTTCTTCCCCATTCTGATGCTCGGTTTGAACTTCAGCAAGTCGTCTTCACCACATCTAGATGACGTAATGCATTGAGTTACTGCCATGTGATTGGCTGATTAGCTATTTGTGTTAACAAGCAATTGAACAGGTGTGCTAATAAAGTGGCCGGTGAGTGTACTTCCCAGAGTGATTATTGATTGATTGTACCATTTCAGTCCACACGTTAAATAAAATCAGCTCCAACAATGAGAGGAACGTGAAGCAGTGTGAATGGGGACTCGACTATTCCACAAAGTAAGGAGCACCGGCACAGCCGTGACCGCTACACTCATACATCCAAACAACCCTGCGCTCAACCTTGGTCTTCTTTATCAACTTCACTCTTCTAATCCTCTAATCTTCTCTCTCTTCATGTATCACTGGTGGAGAGACTGATTCTTTTTAACAACCCCGGCATAATAATAACAGCCTTTGTGGCGATATGGCCTCTGTACCTGTTTGTCTGATTCAAGGCTCAGTCGTTTCCTTGCAGCTGAGCGGTTTTATCAGAAGAAAGATGTTCATTCAGCTACGGGGGCTACCAACCTTTAGATGCTCTTGCAAATGAACTGCTGAACACACTGAACAAATCATACATCAAGATGAAGCAGTACGTTGTAATAGAAGACAATGAATGAATGGAAACAGATTTTTGAGAATTTGAGGGATTATTGCAGCTATGTGTGATTAAAGGAATACTTCACCCTCCAAAATGATCATTTGTATATCAAAAGAATCCAAAAATGGAGAAAAGTCTTGATGAATTGAAGTAAATGGGGGGGCCTTGTTTAACAGCAAACTATATCAAAACATCCGTTTACAAACTCTCACACAGCTGGTGCCGTATAATCCAAGTCTCATTTATCCAGTTGTATGCTCACTACTTCCCAAATACAGCTTCACTAAAACCTGACGACTGAAAGCACTTGCATACAACACATTCTCACTCACTCGTCAAATACCGACACTTGGTCAGTGACTCTACACTTCAAACTATGACACTCTAGGTACCCCTCTTTAAATGCTGCGGCCGCAAGGAATTGTGGGTCGGCATTCTCTCTTTTCCTTTGGTAAAGGATGGTCCAGTGTATCCTACCATAAAGAGATAATAAAGGAAGCATTGAAGCTCCTTTCCTTAACATTTAGAGGATTCGAGCAGTTCTTATCATTGGAGCTACTGAGATACTTCAGGGTCATTTCACTCCGTTAGGAACCTTCCTAAGAGAAAAGGACTATTCGACCGCAGCCCAAGCGTCGGTATTTGACAAGCTGGGAGTGAGAAGGGGTTGATATGTCACGTCACTTCTGAGTTTCCACCTCTTCCTTCTGTTGTTGCATGGGACTCGTTGGCGTTCTGTCCTGTGTCTTTTTCACAAAACAGACAAAGACACCAGTCATCAGCTGGATACAGCTATTTGAATACCTGGATAATATTCAGTTTACTTCTACTCATACAACAATATTTGTGTTTTTAAAATCGGCTTTACCTCAGAAAACATTTGACCTTTTTATGCCAGTTATTTTTGACCTGTTTGTCTATTGACCTGTTTATGTAGCATTTTGGGACATTCATAAAACAATGTCACTGATCCGGTTTTGAAACTAAACTTATTTTTAATGAGTCTATTTTTTAACCTAATTGAAATTCGACTGAAGGCTCAGTAGCTGGCCTCTAATTGAGTCAAAATATGTCCATGTTCTTTTATGCCTCTGATATATTTGGACATCATTGAGATTCCAGAGGCGACTCCGATAAGCTCTGCCAGGAGCATACTGAACTCAGATATTCTTGCCATTGTTAACCCCTGTATGCTACAGGCCATGTAAGAGACTGATGACTTATAATACTACTGACTCAATTGAAACCGCCGTGCCAGAAGGCATTGCACTACAAGGCCCCGACAAACACACACACACAAATCTTATCCTGGCTATTATCCTGACTCTGGTAAATACAATATAGCATGGATCTTTTTGACCACTTCATTTTACTTGTGCTTACTTCCACTTTTTGGACAGACAGACCCCATTTACCACGACCTGACCCACTAAACTACTTTCACTCTAAAGAAAAGGGGGGTTATAAGGCGTGGTTGCATTTGTGAGGTGGGTGGGCTTGTGGGGTGGTTTGTTAGGTCTGTAGCATGCTTGGACATTTAGCCATATAAATGTTTGTGCAGTTAGACCAATATACAGTATGTTCTCTGCATTTTATTTAAATGTTGTCAGTCATAGTAGTTATTCAACCTGTCCTGACCTGTTGTTTCATCTTTGCTGTCCGATACCCATTTCTCCCGAGCGACCTAGAACTTCAAGCCTGGCCCGGTCCGGCACGGCACGGCACCCAATCCTCGGAGGGGGATGAGAATGAGGGTGCTGTAATTAATTAATACAATATTCACATCCTTTTTTGTTAAATAATTAGTGAACTGTTCATCATAACTTTTTTTAAATTTGTGAACAAATTAAAAAATGAAAAGCTGAATCTGCTCTTTTGAGTTACATAATCTGATTTTACACGGCAAATATTACCAGAAGAATGAAATGTTCCGACAAAAGCTGTAATATGTGTTAATTATAAAATAATTATTTAACAGCAGCAACTTTTTTTGGGAGTCAGCTACAGTAATAGCCTAATAAGAATGGTCCAAAATGATGTAAATTTGCATGGTTTTAAATTTTCTTGAGGGAAGACCCCTAATCCCAGTATCTTCTAGTATCTTTTATTCACTGCAGAATTTCAGAATGATTCTCTTTATCCTGCTGTATAATATGTAGGAGCATCCTGACTGGGGCTCTGCTCTTAAAACCTGAATGAATAGCTCACACACCTCAGCTCTGTATGCATACCTGCCTGTCTGGCTGGCTGCTGTTGATTCCAGGCTATAGACATCCTATAATATAGGCTATTATATATTACCTTACATTAGAGTGATGCTTAGGTTATGAACTTTAACAGTAACTATCAACACTATGGGCAAATATACAATCACACCACCTTAACGGCCTACTATAGAAGATGCATAGCCCAAGTATTATAATAACGGCCGGTACACAGGGCAACATGTGAATAAGGGGAGTACTGGCAATTATTTTTTACCACTTCAAGCACCACAGTGGATAACTATAATTCTGTAAACACACACACTGTACACAAAGCATTAAGGGAGAGAGGACCAGATCCTCGAGTATACCTTCTGGAGGAAGAGGCTATCCTGTCTCCTCCTAAAACCCAGAGTGATGAGGTGATGTTGGAGTACAGCAGCAGCAGCCAGCCAGCCAGCGGTCTGTGGGAGGATGTGGCCTCCTCTGGGGTCTGAGGAGAATGAAGGAGGAGGACAAGAAGTACAGGTCAGGACGGTCAGTGTTGGGATCTAAATATATTTCAGGAGTCGAGCGTGTTGCTTTGCCAAAGGGAATGCTGCTCTGCTGATTGTAGTGTGGCCATGACATTAACATTTAATGTGAACGGTGAACTTTACAGCTCCCAGTGTGATGCTGATGGTTATTTATGGCCCAGGTCGGGTCAGGCTTCCTTTCTCTTCCGTCTAGAACCTAGAGCGTAAGTATTTGTGCCTTTATTTTGAGTCAAGTTAAATATAAGGCATGAACAACTCTAAGCCTTTGTCAAGCTACCACATTAGTTATTACCTTCGCCAAGGCCGAAGGCCTAGGAGGGCGATTACGTTTTCACCGGCGTTGGTTTGTTTATTGGTTTGCTTTTTTGTTTGTTTTCAGCTTTACTCCAAAAGTCTGTGATGGATTTGAATGACATTTTTTGGAGGGGTGGGGTGTGGCACTATGAACAATCCATTAGATTTTGATCATTATGAGGATCATGATCCAGATTCAGGAATTTTTTTTAAGGATTCCAATCAGCCAGAACATTGAGACCTCTGGGTATAACACATTGCAGTGTAACTGATGATGCGTTGATGACGCATGACCCTGCCTCTTTCCTACAGAGAGAGAGCAGGGGGTGGGGGTGGGGGACAACTGTAGATTCTGCGTTTTTTCGCATTAAACTTGGTGATTGTTGGAAAGAGTAACGACGACGGTTTAGGTGAGTTTTATTTTGTTTCTGTCCAGTTTGAATGACGTGTTTTACGATGCTCCACTACGTACAGCTGATCTCAACATAAACAAAAATAGGCATGGATGATGACGCAAGCTGAACGGAGAGGGGGGCGGGGTACATCTTTGTTTTTATTTGTTTTTATTTTAAAAAACAAAGATGTACCATTCAGGAAAGATGAAATCTCATAATATCTCATAATAGTCGTCCGTGGCCGTATTCACAAAATCTCATCTTACCACGAGGAATCCTCCTAAATAGCACTAAGCTCAGGCCACACTGGGAACGTCAGCAGCGCGTGGCGGAACTTGTTTTTTTATTTTGGCGTCCATGTTAACAGTTAGAGCGCCATATTGCGGCTCAGCTGCAATATGGCGCGAGCCGTTCACACCAATAGACAGTGAATATTATTTAATTTTTTTGACAGTATATTGACATCATACCAGCAACATTACCCCTGTTACAATGTTTATATCTGTAGAATATGTCAACCCCATTTTGATTTTGTCATTTGTTCCATCTCTCTTTCACCACGTGACTTCTGAGTACATCAGTTGGTGTCATAGTTGTAGTGATAGTGGAAGTGATAACCGGAAAGAAGCTGTTGTAGGTTTGAGATTCTGCTCTAGCAGGGACTCAGAGATGGGGTACCCTCTATAAGAACTAGATAACAGGAGAAATCCAATCGTGATAAATGGGACCTTGGGAGAAAGTTTGTGGTAAGATCTAGGGGACCGTGCAAAAGAGTAATGTGGAGGAAGAAGGAGAGGAAGAGGGGAGGAAAATATCATCTTGGCCTATTAAAGAAAAAAGTTGAAAAGCAGAAAAAAATACAGATGGATTGGAGATGTGCTGGGAAGGACAAAGAGGAAGAGGAGGAAGGAGTCCGGTGGGGTTTACACGGGGGGGATTTATGATCTCTGGTTGCGAGGCGGACACTTTGCCATCTCTCCTACTGTAACTGCATTACAATTCTCAGTTTAGAGTTTGAGATTCCCGAGGTAGAGATGCCATTTCCATGTGACACAACGTTGTCCTGTCCTGTAACCTGATATGTTAGAGTTGAATTATTTTTGGCCACACTGGAGAGTTATAGGAGAGTTTCATTAAGTTTGGTCGGGTTAGTATGCGTTTTGTAGCTGTATGTGACCGTACAAGAACCTTGTCTGTATGGAGTCACTGATCTTCCCTTTATCTCCTTTTTCACCCTTATCCTCCTTTCATTTCCTCCACAACCATCATGTTTTCTCCAATCCCACCTAGACAGTCTAAAGCTCTGTTTTGGTCTCCACCAAGTCCTGAGAAAGAAATATCTGTCTCTTTAGCTGTTACATGCTCCACAATGTTCAGAGAGCTGTTTTGCTGAAACCAGCTGACTGCTGCTGCTGGAAAATTAGGTTGATGTGAGCCGTGAGACTGAACCATAGCAGTAAACCTGTTCAACGCAAAAAAACTCAAATTATGAGCTGAAACATGCTAAAAAGCTCCGTAGTGCCACTCCGTTCTCATTCTCAGGGCGTCAAATAATTTGTCACAGTCGTCAGCGTATGATACCGCCGCACAAGGCACCCTTTAGCAACAGTATGAGACGCACTGGGCTTTCCATTAACTACAATGTAAAACAGATGCTTTTGCAGATGATGTGGTCCTGTTGGCATCATCGGTCTGTGACCTCCAGCATTCACTGGATCAGTTCGCAGCCAAGTGTGAAGCAGCTGGGATGAAGATCAGCACCTCTAAATCTGAGACCATGGTTCTCGGCAGGAAACCGATAGATTGCCTTCTCCGGGTAGGTAATGAGTCCTGAGTGAAGGAGTTCAAGTACCTCGGGGTCTTGTTCGCAAGTGAGGGGCAATGGAGATTGGCAGGAGAATCGGAGCAGCGGGGGGGAGGGGAGGGTTATGCATTCGCTTTGCCGCACCGTTGTGACGAAAAGAGAGCTGAGCCGGAAGGCAAAGCTCTTGATCTACCGGTCAATCTTAGTTCCTACTCTCACCTATGGTCATGAGGGCTGGAACTAGCAAAGAACTAGATTGCGGGTACAAGCGGACAAAATGGGTTTTCTCAGGAGGGTGGCTGGCGTCTCCCTTAGAGATAGGGTGAGAAGCTCAGTCATCCGTGAGAGACTCGGAGTAGAGCCGCTACTCCTTTGCGTTGAAAGGAGCCAGCTGAGGTGGCCCAGGTCCCTGGGCGCCTCCCTTCCACGATAGTCAACGCTCAAAGAAAGTGTGCCGGGAGTGACTGTGGTGATGTAGTTTAAAGAGCAGGAGAAAAGACAGGAGACCGCTGTTCTTGTCTCGTATGTTAAGTTTCACTTTCACGTTACAATCAGCCGTTCATTTGTGTCCCGTGTTCACAACATTCAGTTTCATTTTCACTTTACAAACAGAGTCGTTTTAAGCCAAACCACATAGTTTTTTCCTAAACCTAACTAAGTGGTTTTGCTGCTTAATCCTAAAGTGACGCCAAGGGCAACTATAGTGGTTTTGATGCCGAAGCTAAAGTGACGCCGAGGGCCGTGAGAAAGACAAGTTTGGACGTGAACGTGTCGATTGAGTGCTGAGGGGAACTGCAGAGTCGGTGATAATTCTCTATGGGTTCATCACTTGAAGTGAACCCTTGTACATTACAAGTATAGTGAATTTATGGATATTTACCCACAACTGCTGTCACTGTGTTGATTCCAGCAGTAAGTGTATTCAAGACTGACTGATTTATTACTGAGAAGAAGAAGAGGTAAGCTGCGCTACAACAGCTTTTGGCATCAACCTCTCTCACAGTTCCACAGCCTCAGTCGGCTAAGCAGGTGACAGGGGGAAGTTGCAGGATGTGTTTTGAATGTAGAAGTAAATGTCAGAACTTTTCGTCCTGTTTTTTTTT
>CAKAOI010046465.1:31890-44788 GCA_916701655.1 Sebastiscus albofasciatus | reverse complement strand
CCTATGGTCATGAGGGCTGGAACTAGCAAAGAACTAGATCGCGGGTACAAGCAGCCAAAATGGCCTGGAACACCTCCCTAGGGAGGTGTTCCAGGCCCAACAAGCTGGAAGGAGGCCACGGTGAAGACCCAGGACTAGGTGGAGAGATTATATCTCCCACTGGCCTGGGAATGCCTCGGGATCCCCCTGTCAGAGCTGGTTAATGTGGCCCGGGAAAGGGAAGTTTGGGGTCCCCTGCTGGAGCTGTTGACCCCGCGACCCGACCCCGGATAAGCGGTTGAAGATGAGATGAGAGATGAGATGAGATGAGACAATGTAAACCCATCCACGATAGTCAACGCTCAAAGAAAGTGTGCCGGGAGTGACTGTGGTGATGTAGTTTAAAGAGCAGGAGAAAAGACAGGAGACCGCTGTTCTTGTCTCGTATGTTAAGTTTCACTTTCACGTTACAATCAGCCGTTCATTTGTGTCCCGTGTTCACAACATTCAGTTTCATTTTCACTTTACAAACAGAGTCGTTTTAAGCCAAACCACATAGTTTTTTCCTAAACCTAACTAAGTGGTTTTGCTGCTTAATCCTAAAGTGACGCCAAGGGCAACTATAGTGGTTTTGATGCCGAAGCTAAAGTGACGCCGAGGGCCGTGAGAAAGACAAGTTTGGACGTGAACGTGTCGATTGAGTGCTGAGGGGAACTGCAGAGTCGGTGATAATTCTCTATGGGTTCATCACTTGAAGTGAACCCTTGTACATTACAAGTATAGTGAATTTATGGATATTTACCCACAACTGCTGTCACTGTGTTGATTCCAGCAGTAAGTGTATTCAAGACTGACTGATTTATTACTGAGAAGAAGAAGAGGTAAGCTGCGCTACAACAGCTTTTGGCATCAACCTCTCTCACAGTTCCACAGCCTCAGTCGGCTAAGCAGGTGACAGGGGGAAGTTGCAGGATGTGTTTTGAATGTAGAAGTAAATGTCAGAACTTTTCGTCCTGTTTTTTTTTTCTTCCTCCTCTTGTTTAGCCTTTTTTCCTTTCTTCCTCCCTATATCTGAGGACATGGCAGGGAGATGGCTTCAGCTCCTAGGACAAACATGAAGGCTCTCCTCGATGCCTCCAGCTGGAATGATGCCCTCTCTTTGTGTTCATGAGGTGTGCCCCTCTGTGCGGATGTGTGTTTTCACCATCCAAGCTTAGCCATTTGCATTTGCTTGATGTGAGATAAGTGCAAGGAGAGGTTTTAGTACACAGCACATCAAGAGACTCCCCAAGTGACTTTCAAGATGCAGTGTGTATGTGTGGGCGCAATGTGCACATATTCCATTTGAGGGGCTTTTCAGTTTGAAAAAATAAATAAACGCTTATAATGTACCAAGGAAGTGTCTTCCTTTATCCCACTACCACCACCATTACCACCCAAAAACAGACTTTTTTCTGGCCTATGCCTCAGATTTAATTTCAGTTTCAGAAAGAACAAGCAGATATGGTTCTGTATGAAGCATGAACCCGCTTTCATTTTGATCTACTTATAAAGATGAGGCATACATTTCAACCATTTTGTCTTTTTCTTATCTTTTTTTCTCTGCTCCAGTACTTTACCAGACTGATTTATTTCCTGATGCTTTTGCATTCTCGCAGCAAAAGAACTCCCCCCCCCCCACCCCCACCACACACACACACACACACACTTGCCTTAGCTTGTATATGTGCAATTTCCTCCAGTGTGGATGATAGGGATGAGCAATACCACAAAATGTGGTTCTGATTGGTGCAGCATCAGAAACTGATTTAAAGGGTATAACATTGACTTTTCAAAGGGAGCTACAGCCACATACAGCAGTCAATTTCAATTTATTTATATAGCCCAAAATCTAAATTTCACTTACTTACTCCTCTCTTCGTCCCCTTTGGGTAACAAGACTGCAATGAATGAATTTTGTCCGTACCAACATGCTGCTCCTCTCCTCATGACAGGAGCATCTTGTCCAGCAGCTCCTCCAACTTTAGGACGCACCAGCTAGCAGGGCCGGTCCTAGCTTTTTGGGGGCCCTCTGCAAAATCTTGTTTTTCGACCAAATGCTAATTTTTTCACAGCAATATAAAATAGATAATAGAAAGGGAATTATGACCTGATTCTAAATATTATATTTAAATAATCATAATCTTTTGAATTGTGTGTTTTTATGCAAATATCCACTACAGATGGCAATAACAAAGTACAGTACTGTACTGTGTAGGCTACAGTACCCTCCCTCCCCCCAAAAACATGGCTCCCCCAGAAGCTACGGTTTAATTTGAACACTGTAATTTATCATGTATATCACGTTTCTCATGTAAAATAGATCGAACACTGAATTACATCAAATCTAAAATGTTATTAATTTCAAACCCTGAGCGTGATAATAAATACTACACTCTTTAGCCCCGGAGCCCATCCTTAAATATAATGATTTTTCAAATTTCTAATTGTCTCTGGTTGATGTGGCAATTAAATATTGAATCTTGAATCTTAAATCTACATTGTCAATGAAGGTGTATATATGACACAGGCGTGTCAAGTTGATTTGAAGGTTTGGTAGACCAGCCGCTCAGCAGCTCCATCAAGTAAAGAGCAAACAGGTTGGCCTAATGATGTCCTCTTAGCAGGGAGGGGCTGGACTCTGTTAAGGTGTAGAACGATAGGTGAGGTAGTTCTGCACTAAATGACATTCGGTTATAGTTGACGTGCTCGTCGGTATGTAACGAGTGCCCATAGATGTATTGTGATGTCAGCAGTAACTTGGAGATCTTGGGCTGTTCATTATTCTGTTTGATTTGGAGGCCTGCTCTGTTTAGCTCTCCCTATACTTACCTGGGCAGGTGGAAGGTTCCAGTTAGGTGAGGCTGAGAAGGTAAAATGCCATTCACTGGAGTAAGAGGGTGAGGCTGCAGCTTTCTTTTGTTTCATTTTGAATGCAGTTTTATTGAATTTCCCAGGTTCCATTTTTTGTCCTTTGTTTCAGTGAACTTTTTTGTTAATAAATGACACTTCTTTTGCACTACGCCTGCTTATCGACCTGATTCTTCAACATTCCTTTTAGATGCCAAACCACCTCATCTGCTCTTTATATTGGGTGGCGGTGGTACACTCACACTTTAACTAACACTTCAAACCTTGTACTCATGCATAATGACAGCAGTTGTCAGCCTCAGCCCGGCTTTTCATACGTCTAGAGAGACACTTTTGTCATGATATCACTTGTTTCACCGTCCTTAAGTTGCTTCTCAGCAGTGACTGGGAGGGTCGGAGAGTTTAAAAGCTACTGTCAGGTATTGATGTGAAGACACACTGGCTGATATATGGACCGTGCCCTCTATTGTTCCATTTTTAAAGTTAAGTCAAGCCTGTGGTCAGTACACACACATTCACCTTGCCCTTGTGGGTTCATTATAAACGCTTTAGCAGGCCTTTTTTGCAGGTAGCTAAAAAGCACTGATTGATAGGCCGGTGAAGACCCCAGTCGGCAAGTCCTTTAACGAATAATCATTCACGCGCACACTCGTCCGCTGAGTGCCCATCTGTCCTACTCACCTGCCAATAGAGTTTGAGCTGCATGCTGATATGGGGCTCGGGGGCCTCCCAACAGAAAATACAGCCGGTCAGCAGCCAACACAGTCCTGGTGACAGAGAGAGAGAAAACAATGTGTCAGGGAAAGCTCAATCAAGACAGAAGCTTGTACCGGCTGGTCATGTAATAACTTTTTAGAAAAGGCAACAATCCGTCAAAATGTTCTTCTAAATGGGACAACAGTGGAGTCAAACCTGAAACAGCAACAGTGGTTGTTCCTCTGGTCATACATTATTTCTATTAACCAGCAACTGTGAAGCACTGAGCTAGTAGTGGGAATTTAAGTAAAGGGGGAAACAGTAGGGTAAATGTGTTATTTTAATGGGTAAGATACAGATTGAATCAACATTTTATATCTAACTGTATGTTGCTCACGTCATTGTCAGGTTGTTCCGTCTACAGTCAATATGAAACCTGTCTGAAATGAACGAGAGAGAGAGCCAGCTTCCGCTTGTCTTTGTGTTCTTTGCAGTGGTGGGGTATATATTCATCAGGCGGGGTGGGGGGGCAGAGTATAGCTTTGGCTACCTGCCAGTCAAAATGCCTTAAAGGTCCCATATTGCAAAAACTGAGATTTGTATGTCTTTTATAGTATAAAGCAGGTTTAAGTGATAAATAAATACTGTGAAAGTATCAAAACACTCAATCCACAGATAAATATGCACAGCTCGTATTCTGAAACTGTGCGTTTGAAACAAGCCGTCAGGATTTCTGTACATTTGTGATGTCACAAATCTACAATATTTGGACCATTTCACAGTTTTAAACGTAAACATTCTAAATGTGTCCCATTTTATTTCCTGTTGCAGTGTATGTGAATGACATCAGCTGACAGGAAGTAAACATGGACCCAAGCTGTTTCCTAGCAACGCAATTCCGTTGCTATTCTGTTGAAATGCGCTAAAATGGAGCGTTTCAGACAGAGGGTGTATACAGGTATATTCAGACAGACAGTATGAGAAAAATAATGTGTTGTTTGAACATTTAAGCATATAAACATGTTCTATTAGAAACACAAAATACAAGTATGAACCTATAGATGAGCATGATATGTCCCCTTTAATGCCTGTGCTGTTACTGGGGCTTCATGTGTGTTAGAATTGAATGCAGTTGTGTGTGTGTGTGTCTGTCTGAACATGCATGTAAATTGATGTTGTGTGTGGAGATAGAGGTGGATTGGGGGTATAGGGTCAAGTGTGTGTATACTTGTGCATGTACTTGTGCATTGTGATTGGAGGAGGCAGCAGAGACATGGTTCTCCCTTCACACAGTGAAATGCAAAAGCAACCTTCTGTCACTCGATGTGAATGTAAAGCATGTAAATGGTGAATGGTCTTGCATTTATATAGCTCCTCTCTAGTCTTCCGACCACTCAAAGCTCTTTACACTACATGTCAGCATCACACATTCATACACTGATGACAGAGGCTGACAACCTGCTCTAAATACTCATTCAATGGCTAAGCCTTTGGGGGGGAATATTTTGAAAAATAAGAATATTTTGAAAGGCACTATATGCATATAAGAGAAAGAAAACAAGTCATGACCCTCAACATAAAAGAACCACCCGTCATAGAGCTAAATGGACATCAACTGACATGTACGTCATCTTTCACATACCTCGGAAGCCGGGTAACATCAGATGGTGGAGCTGACCAAGACATTGTGGCCAGATTAGGAAAAGCAAGGACAGCATTTCTAAGACTTGGAAACATCTGGAAGTCGACACACATAACTAGAAACACCAAGATAAGGTTATACAACAGCTGTGTACCTGTATCTGTATCTGTCCTTCTATATGGTGCTAAGTGCTGGAGAATGACTGAAAGAGACATAGGCAAGCTTTCCAGCTTTCACAATACCCACCTCAGAAAGATCATGAGGATATTCTGGCCTGGGAAGATTACAAACCATGAACTACATGAAACGACAGCTGGTGCTTGGACATGGAAACAATATTGATAAGAAGAAGATGGAGATGGCTAGGACATGTATTAAGGAAACCATCTGATGACATGACAAAAGTGGCATTGCGTTGGACACCAGAGGGAAAACTCAAAAGAGGGAGGCCCAAAACAAGCTGGAGGTGAATCATCGAAGGAGAAATGAAGACGAGAGGATACAGCTGGAACAGCATTGAGAAGAAAGCAAACACCAGAGACGAGTGAGAGATCCTTAGTCCTTGCCCTATGTGCCACCTGGCGCAACAAGGACTAAGTAAGTAAGTAAGTAAGTAAGTAATATGCATATAACGAGCGAAAACTGTACGTTTCCTGTGAACATGGAAGTTTATTTTGACACGCCGTCCCTGAGGGGATTGCTATATTTTTTTTAATTTATTTTTATTTGCATTTTTTATTTTTAATTGAGATCATGCTTCTTCATTTTTTTCTGTCTAAAAATAAATATTAAATGACATTAGACGGCTGTGTTGAATACTCGATTCTGATTGGTCAATCACGGCGTTCTGCGCTCCGTAATTTCTGTATAACAGACCGTTGCTAAGTGTAACAGACCATTTCTATGGGCGCAGCCATGATGTGGGACTCTGGCGGACCGTTTTTGTGTCAAAATATTGATTTCTTCAGTAAGTAGCCGTGTAATAAGCGGGATAATGTACAACTAGCAGGTCATTGTTGTGAAAGAATCGGGGTTTCAGTGACCGGCTCGCTGTACATTATCCCTTACTTAATAACAAAATTAGATGAAACATATTATTGATGGCCATTATCAAAGGCAAACTCAATGTAGAGAGATAGGGCTGGCAGTAGCAACACCACAGTGTCTGTGTTCAAACCACACGCGTCCTCTCCTTAGGTTCATGGTGGAGAGGAGGTCGTGTTGCTCGGGCTCTGGCCCTATCTATCTGGCGTGGAGAGGAGGTTGTGTTGCTCTGGATCTATTTTAAATATTTTTTAAAATGTATGTATGTTTGGAAATATGGCAGTTTTATAACATACATTTTCATTATTTGGTCATAGAGACTGATAACAGGCAGTTACACAATGCTAGCCATGCTCATCACCCTCAATCATCCTACACACACATTCAACATTCTATTAACATCACTGCATACTGTACAAAAGCACAATATGAAGAAATTAAATGACACCAATGATAGAATGTATTTAGCTCCTCGGCTTTGGGATGCCATCTTGACTGCCGTACAAATCAAGGTTGAGTAGGTGCTTTTTAGGCAGAAAACAGCATTTTTACATAGACTGACTATATAAGGACCAGCACTAACATCAGAACTTGTAATAGAAGTGGGGGCATTTTTGAAAGTTGAATATATAGTAGCAGCTCCATGCATACATGTGCAAGAAGTTAGCAATAGGAGCAGTCTAATTGCAAATACTCTCACAGAGACCGCTGCACCCACAGGTCTTTACAGTCAATGGGTCACATCAATACATGACACACCTGCAGTAATATGTGGTTCATATGTGTGTATGTGTGTACGTGTGTCTGTGTGTATACTGTAGCAGCCAACCAAGACAGTGATTAATTAAATCCAGTGGGAATTTTGTTCATTGCAGAGGAGAGACAAATATTGTGTCAATAGATGATGTATTACACCGCACAGGGACTGTCTAAAGATTACCATCAGTTAATAGACTTGGCCCACTGGACAATATACAGTACAGTACCTGGGAGACCAAAGGAGAGTGAAGGTATAATCATCCCATCTTGTGGGGTGGGGGGGTGGCTTCTACACACCCACTATAACGCAGTCAATACACAGTGCATCACTTAGGGACCTCAAAGCTTTCCACTTGAAAAACACATCCCCCAAAACAGAAAATCAACACGGAATATTACCAATTTCCGGTCTCTCTCTCTCTCTCTCTCTCTCTCTCTCTCTCTCTCACTGGCTCCTACTCTATCAGCTGACTTTGGGTGTTTCACTCTTATAATAGCAAGATAACAGATTCTGCCACGTTCTCCCTGAGCCAATCATATCGTTGCAATCAAATTTGAAAACTGTTCTCCTCTCTGCTGCTGTCAGTTGTCATTTCAGTGCGAACCGATGCTACCCGCCTCCACCCCATCACCTCCACTTGGTATGACCCAGTGATGTCAGCCATGAGCCACGCCCGATGGCTGCTCGGACGCAGACGCACCGCAGTCTTTTCTTGCAGCGAGCGCGAGAGCCTGCCTGAAACCATCCCTGAATAGTTGAGTATGCGCCGCTAACATAGAGGTTAGTGGCGAGCTATCTAAACTCTGCAGGGAAAACAAAGACCGGAGCGACCAGCTTTCCTCCAGTCTGCACCATCGGAACACAGTACAGGACTGCATTCGCCAGTCAGAACCACAACTGCTGGTTCATCCACACATGACAGAACTGACGCCAGCTATGCTAACACAGCGGCACGTAAAGTAACATCTCTCTCTCTTCATGGACTGTTAACGTAACGGTAACTGGGCATTAGCAGATCCTAGCAGTACATGGCCAAGCACAGGATTGCATTGTTCATGTATTGATTTGATGAATGCATTCACTATACATATATATATATATATGTATAGTATTGTATTTATTTTGTATTTTGAGCCCTGCTCCCAATGGTAACATTAACAAGCCTTCACAAACACAGCCAGAGAGACGCTGTTAGACATGAACACAATATTTATTTCTCTTCTGTTCTCCTTTGACATTTTTTTGCCCCGGAGCTTCTCAAGACATTTATGGGTGAAACGGTAACGTATAGCACTCTAAACAGAATGGCTACGACATGCAGCAGCACTTCGCACTAACACTGGGTGAGCCTATTTCTTTATTGAGCCTCTGGTGTGGCTACAATACAGGTATGAATTTCTCATAGAGAAGAGGCAGATATAACGTTATGCTTGAGGGAGTCACTGCCAAAAGACCCGCGGCCTCTGTGCCTTTCACACAGAGTGGCCATCGGAGAAAAGTTGAATCATCATCAACTCTGGTGGCAACAACAAATAGCTGACAAATTGTGTACCACTGTAAAGCTGAGACTCTTGTTGATCCAACGAGTCCAACTGTATTCATGTGTGATGATGTTAGTCCCCATAGTAGCCATTTTATTGTAGTGACACCATTTCTTTTTTAAACTGACCTCACTGTATAAAATGACCTGTGGTGAACTCTAGGATAATCACAGCCTCTTGAAACTTTACAGCCACAAACTAGAGACCTAGAGCATTTAGAGAATGGATGGCTTTCTTAGCTAGAATGACATTAAGGGGGTTTCTGAGCAGTTTACACAACAGAAGTGCTTGCCGTCCAATCGCCAAAAAATTCAATTCTTCCAGAAATTGCTCCAAATGTCAAAAGTATTTGACATGAGGGATTATTGATCATTTTTATTAATTCTCCAGTGGTAAAAAAAATATTAAATTTAGCACCAAATCTGTGTAACAAATAGTGTCAACCCAAAAAATTGCTGCAACATCTTATGAGACATAATAGAGCATGGGAAGGACCATCATATACTTCTATCATGATGTTCTAAACCCTCATACACCTTCACAATTTATGTGCTGCTATATTACTTATCATTTGCAGTGACTGTGCTGTTTGTACCTGAATAGGACAGTATGAACCGCAGTTTGTGCATCTGTAAAGCATTTTGCTTGTCAGTAGGCAGCAGCAGCCACTTAGGAAACACTTCTCATTGCCCCTGTTGTTCCTACGTACTGAAAACATCTTTGAAGCAAACGCACTCTTTTGTTCAAGATCTTTTTTTTTTCTTAAACTTTGGAGGCTCTGCGCTCTGAGCACACACTCAGCCCCTCAGAGCTGTCATCAGTGTGTCCTTTCCGCGGCAAACAAGGAGAAGAAATAAGCCAGCGTTGTTAAGAGGTCCCCAGTGGACGCAGTGCCTCACGGCTGATGCAACCGACTCTCTTTTTTCTGCCTCTCCAAATTGGTTTGGACGTTCAAAGCTGAGGTAAGCATCCGATTCTCATTATGGGGAATGGATATCGCCCAATTTCAACTGCCGCATGATCAATCAGAGTGCCATCAGCCTATCAGCGTGGCTCAGCCTTGGCTAAAAATATCTTCACTTTTCTAGGGAGAAATGAAAAAAAAAATAAGTCAGGTATCTTTGATGTGTAAATGCTGACATACATTATGAACACAAACATGTAGGAATGCATCTGCACACATGTATGACCACACACACACGAGGAAAGGGATACAAATAGGGCAAGGATGCCAATAATGCAGATTGACCACTTAATCCCCACCGGTCCGTCCGTCACCCGACAACAGAGGTGGCCAGAGATCAATACGCCTATTACCTAATGTAAGAAGATAAACCATACTCAGAAACTTTTCTGCCTACTTGGAGAGAGTATAGAATCAAACTCCTTCTGGGAACAGTCGAAGTCTATCTGTCAGTCTGAACCTGAAGAGCAGCTCATACAGGATGGAGACATAGACAGAACATTTTCAGACCTTATTTAGGCCAACACCACCAAGAACTGACTCAGAAAGTTAAAAAAAAACATATACTTGAAAAACCACTAAATATGGAATTGATGATGCCCTACAGCAACTCCTGCATAGGTGAATTCCTTAATGAACACACTGTGCTGCATAAAATTCAGATTGGATTCATGCCTGACCATATCTTCACCCTCACCACTCTCATTAACACACATGTACACTGAAATAAAAACAAAATCTATTCATGTTTTGTAGATTTCAAAAAGGCCTTTGGACTGTATTTGGCATGAAGGGCTGTTTTATCGATTAGTAGAGAATGGCATGATTTCATTAAAACAATGTATTTGAATAACAAATATGCAATTAAAATTGGAAATGATTTGGTGCACCACCGGCCCGTCTCGCCTACACCGTCTGGACGGTGGAGCATGAGCGATAGGACCCGAAAGATGGTGAACTATGCCTGGGCAGGACAAAGCCAGAGGAAACTCTGGTGGAGGCCCGTAGCAGTCCTGACATGCAAATCGATGATCCATCCTGGGTATAGGGGCGAAAGACTAATCGAACCATCTAGTAGCTGGTTCCCTCCGAAGTTTCCCTCAGGATAGCTGGCGCTCAGAGTCTCGCAGTTTCATCTAGTAAAGCAAATGATTAGAGGTCTTGGGGCCGAATTGATCTCAACCTTTTCTCAAACTTTAAACGGGTAAGAAGCCCGCGAGCCGGGCGTGGACTGCGAGCCACCTAGTGGGCCACTTTTGGTAAGCAGAACTGGCGCTGCGGGATGAACCAAACGACGGGTTAAGGCGCCCGATGCCGACGCTCATCAGACCCCAGAAAAGGTGTTGGTCGATAAAGACAGCAGGACGGTGGCCATGGAAGTCGGAATCCGCTAAGGGAGTGTGTAACAACTCACCTGCCGAATCAACTAACCCTGAAAATGGATGGCGCTGGAGTGTCGGGCCTATACCCGGCCTTCGCTGGCAACAAGAGCCGCGAGGGCTATGCCGCGTCGAGTAGGAGGGCTGCCGCGGTGAGCACGGAAGCCTAGGGTGCGTGCCCAGTTGCAGATCTTGGTGGTAGTAGCATATATTCAACCGAGAACTTTGAAGGCCGAAGTGGAGAAGGGTTCCATGTGAACAGCAGTTGAACATGGGTCAGTCAGTCCTAAGAGATGGACGAAAGCCGTTCGGAAGGGTGGGGCGATGGCCTACGTCGCCCCCGGCCGATCGAAAGGGAGTCGGGTTCAGAGTGGTGGAGATAGGCGCCGCAAGGCGTCCAGTGCAGTAATGCAAACAATCCTGGAGAAGCTGGCTTCTCTTTGCGAAGGGCAGGGCGCCCTGGAATGGGTTCGCCGGTTCCGGCGGCGTCCGGTGAGCTCTCGTCTGCCCTTGAAAATCCAGGGGGAGAAGGTGGAAATCTCGTGCCAGGCCATACCCATATCCGCAGCAGGTCTCCAAGGTGAACAGCCTCTGGCATGTTAGATCAAGGTAATTAAGGGAAGTCGGCCAATCAGATCCTTTAGTTTCTTACCTCAGCTAACTCAACCTCGTCACCGATCTACCTAGCTGTTCCTCATTTTGCAGTCAGCTTCAGTATACGACTGAGTCAGTATACATGTAATGTTACTCCACATGTAGGTCTCCACAGTCACTCTCCTCTGAGTGGCAAACAACAGTCAGCATTGCCACTGATGCATTCATGTGGAAGAAAAGCACAAAAAGCACTGCTAAAATGGCAAAGAGCTGCTGTGTAATCGACTGCAAAACCGTTTCAGAAAGAATTCAGGCAAACGTTTTTACAGACTGCTGAGGAGGTAAAGACAAGAAAAGTAGTGTGAAGCGATAATTCCAATACTGACATGTTTCAATGTAAACTTTCAATGTAATATTTTCATAAATCTGTTGGGACGGAACAAGAACATCATTTAAAGTTTTCATAATATTGATCAAGCCTATCTAATGGGATTCAAATAGGTCCGGTGTTGTGCTCATTGACAGGAGCTGGAGATACAGTTGACTAATCACAGTTTTAGAGGCAGTATTGAGACACGGGGACACCATCTTCCTGTATAGTGACAGACACAAATGGCCACAAGTATGGATGAGATCAACACAGCTGCACAGCTTGTTGTAAGTCGACTTTCAGAAATCTCTTCAATCAACGTTTCTTTGTTCTTCTTAACAGCTTCTAACAACTGCTACCACAGCTTCAATGCCGAATGAAAATGATGTCAGCGAGACAGATACATCACTGGCCAACATGAGAACAATGTCTAGCTGAATGAATGAAGCAAAAAAGGAAGTTTGGTCTTGTTATAAAGAAAAAGAAAATTCTGTGAAATCTTGCAGATGCCATTAGGAGCACCAGAGGAACATGATTTTTTTTCAGATTACCTGTCTCATGCACTACTGTCAGGAGGATATAGTGACATTTATTTTATAAAAATAACTTGTTTTAATCATATTTGCTCCATTTCTACCCACTGCTGCTTTAACTGTATTCCAATTCAGACCCACCTGGCAAAGTGGAAACCAGGTACACACCAAGGCAGCAATATAAATGCGGACTATAGGGTTTAGGCTGATGTTAGAAGCTGACAAATTGATCTCACAGATTTATGTCAACCTGGATGAGTGACTTCACTATGTTCTGCAGATAAAAGGGGGTGCCAGCTACATGGCCTGTCTTCAGGAGAGATGGGACAAGAAAAGCTCGATGGAGCCTGTTGTTTATGATATTGTCAGTAAGAAATACCCCTCTAAAACACATTTGCTTGTGTGGTACAGCCATCTTTGTCACATACATATATATATATATATATATATATATATATATATATATATATATATATATATATATAG
>CAKAOI010046465.1:18717-31864 GCA_916701655.1 Sebastiscus albofasciatus | reverse complement strand
TATAGTCAAACACACACATGTTAACCTTTAGATTATGGAAGGCATGGGTAAAGAAAGAAGAAAAGTGACAGAAGGAGAGATTCCCGGTCAATGTCTGATTACAAATGGCAACAGTAACGTACAAACAGGAAACTAGTTCACTGCCTGACAGGAACATGAAATGACACTAACAGAGCAAATAGAAGGGTGTATTTCCATTTAGAAATCCTGCAGCTTACTGTCTTTTCTATATTTAGTGTGTCAGGGGTGGCAGGACTTTAATTTAATACAGCAATATGTTGGGGTCGCATCAGGTTCTTAATATGCATAGTTTACTCCAACCTGATCTGTCTGGCTGTGAGAGAGGCCATATTGGGCCAATATTAGCCTTTCATTGAAATTAACGCTGGGTTTTACGTGTAGGAAATAACCTTTAAATATGATTAAAAAAAGTTGTTTTTATAAAACGGTTGCAATATCGTGACAGTAGTACATGAAACAGGTAACCTGAAAAAAATCATGTTCCTCTGTGTCCTCCGGTGCTCCTAACGACATCTGCAAGATTTCACAGACCGGAGGAAAACAAGCAGTAAGAGCTGATCTGTGGTCTGCTGTCCAGCTTGCCATCTATGAGAGCAGGCTGTCAATCACTCGCGAACTCCAACCAAACGGTCAAACTAGGCAGCGCTGATCAAATATGAATCAATATTCTGTTACGTTAATGCCTATTTCTCTCCTCAAATGTTTTCAGAATCATCTTGTAGTGCACGGTTTAGCTGTAGAATGAGAAAGTTTGTGACGCCGCTGCCATTGTGAAATCTGGTGAACCAGAGCACAGCCAATAGGAACGCTCTTTCTCAATGAAATGACCTGTGATTGGTCAAAGTCTCCCGTCACGGGCTAGATTTTTTAAAGCCTGAAAACAGCCATGAGGAGGAGCAGAAGTCTAGTTATCTCTCAGAACACTTGAATTACAATATGCTGAAAGGTTATTATGGAATTTTTGCCCAATGATGCCAAAAATATACTGCCTACTGCCACTTTAGCAGACCTGATCCCCAGATGGTCTCATAAAGTCTTCACTTAAAGTTTGTTTCCCCAGTTTTAGAAGTACAGTACAGGCGCCTCTTGTCAGTGTGATACAGCAGGGGTGAAAAAGTAAATAGAGAGGGAAGAGAGGAGCAAATATAGGTGAGAGCAGAGAGAGAGGAGGGGTGAGATAACAAGGCATAGAGAACAGAGGAGTAAGAGAACGAAGAAATTTAAAAATGCAATTGAGAAACAAAGTTTTGAATAAAAGAGAAGAGCTTGAGATAAAAAGCTACACAGCTACCTTTATTGAGTCTAGTGACTATTATTGTTTTCTTATTTTGAAACAGCCTTGCCCAATGACACCACCTATCTGCTGGTGCCAGTAAATGTCTGATGCACAGGTGGATGTGACGCTATCAGTCCAAAGTCATTAAAAATGTTCATATACAATCATTTTTTCTCTATTAGACAGTTGTGTTTGGCTCTATTGGTACACAAACTTCAGAATCTTGACGGATTGATGATGGATGGAGGTCTAACTGTGGGTGTACGGGGAGCAGAGCAGAGGAGAAAGGATGCAGCCTTGAGTTGATCCGGTGCTGATGGTCAGGGAGTCTGATGTGTGTTTCCCTGGCTTCACGTGCCGACTCCTGTCAGACATGAAAGTCTGTGATCCACCTGCAGGCACACTCAACTGGGAGAGCTGTCCCACAGCAGAGCCAGGATGGATGATGATGATGATGTTAAAGGCCTTTATTAGATAGTGACAGTGATAGTTATGAAAGGGGGGAGAGAGAGGGGATGACATGCAGCAAAGGGCCACGTGTCGGATTCGAACTCCGGGTAAGGACCGCGGTAAGGACTCACTCTACCCTTTATAGAGTGACCGCCTTTGGAGAGGAGGTTGTGTTGCTGCGGCTCTGGCTCTATCTACCTGGCGTGGAGAGGAGGTCGTGTTGCTCTGGCTCTATCTGGTTGCCGTGGAGTGGAATTCATGTTGCTCTGGCTCTATCTGTTTGGCGATGCCTGGAAACTGCTTGACATCCTCCTGGATCCACCTTCTTACATATGTTCATTGTTGATTACATGTATTATTTTTTGTCATATGGATTGTCTATGTTGTGTTTTCATTATGTTGTTACTCTGTACACACGACATCTATTGCACGTCTGTCCATCCTGGAAAGGGGATCCCTCCTCTGTTGCTCTTCCTGAGGTTTCTTCCATTTTTTTTTGTTACGTTTTTCCTTATCCGATGAGAGGGTCGTACTGTAAAGGACAGAGGGTGTCGTATCCTGTGCAGATTGTAAAGCTCCCCGAGGCAAATTTGTGATTTTGGGCTATACAAATAAAATGTACCTGACTTGACTACAGTACCAGGTGAGCTACCTGGTCTAGACACAACCCTAAAAAACGCCAGCTTTGCCGCTTCCGTCCTTTTACCAAGGTGCTTGGGAGGTTACGCTCCTGGTCGCACCTGCCGTTACTAAACAACCAAAACCTGGGTAGTGCGATTACGATGATGATGAAGTCGCCGTAATTTAGACGTAAGCTTCATGGACTAAATAAATCTCTCACAGTATCTCGACCGCTTGATTTGTCTGTGTCTATTTGGCCAACCTTTAAAACCGGATGTTGTGATGTCCTCGGAGGGAAAGGGTGAAGCAAGTAAAAATAGTCCGTGGGATAGATGGAAAAGCTCCAGGTAGCCCTTGCACTAAAATGATTAACATCTCCTCCATATTTATCATAGACTGATATCTACCGAAGATATAAAAGATATCTGCCAGCTGTGATTGTTTTTTCTTGTCACATGGAATGTGGTGCGTGTTGCTGCGGACCAAGTGTTGAACTGTCTTTATCTCATGGTGAAGCCGCCACGGTCTGAAAAAAGGCGCTTGGGAAGCCTTCCGCGCCTCTACATTGGCAACAATGGATTTGAAGGTGCAAAAACGTGGCGCGTAAGCATACTGCGGGGGGTCCAGGAGAGGGTCGGTGATGGTTTTGAGGTGGGACAGCCCAAGGCGCCCTAATGACTTCATTACCACAGAGGACAGAGCGACAGATCTGTAGTCATTAGATCCTTGGTTTTTTGGGGACATGGATGATGGTGGAGGTCTTGGAAGCAGCCTGGCACATGGCATGTCTCGAGTGAGGTGTTGAAGATGTCTGTGAACACAGCCCGTTCTCATTCCCAGAGCGTCGAATACCGAGGCTTTGCCGCACAATGCACCCCTTTAGCGCCGGTATGAAACACACCGGGCGTTCCATTAACTATAATGTAAACCCATCCGCAGCAACAGTAAACTACTAGAAAGTGCTCTGGGAGTGACAGTGGGAATGTAGTTTAAAGAGCCAAAAGACAAACACTGGGTGGGTGAGAGGGGACAGTATCTGGTCGGTGAGCTTGCACTGTGCCTCCCGCCCGTGGAATGTAGAAACACCGACCAGCATGAAAGAGACAAACTCACAAGGGGAGTAGAAAGGTTCACAGTTCATGAAAAAAACATTTCAGATCAGAGGTACTGTCACATCATCACACCAGCCACTGTAAACACAGATGCATCCACCTTTTGTTTTCCCTGACAGTTCTGTGTCGCGATCTGCTCTGTAAAGAAGGGAAGCTTGCCAGCTGCGGTGCAGTGCAGAGTCTGGTATCCAACCACAGAGCCACAATTACGTAAAGCACAAAACAGAATGTGAAGAAAAGTTGAAGCAAGCAGTTGAAGCCCTTCTTTGTTGCACAGAAATTGCACTTTGGAAAGAAATGTTCCCAGTAACGGTGTGCGCTTTCATCCAGGAGACTGTTGTTCATGTCCCATGCATCACCTTGCAATCAGCTGTTCGTGTCCAGTGTCGTTTTCTCCGTACAAACATAGTAGTTGTAAGCCCAACCATGTAGTTCTTTCCTAAACCTAACAATAGTGGTTTTGTTGCCTAATCCTAAAGTGACACCAAGGGTAACTATAGTGGTTTTGGTGACAAAAATAAAGTGACAACAAGTGGCGTGACAAAGCGGAGACGTGTGACAAGCTGGGGCAAGAATGTGTTGAAAATACACACACAGCCAAAGTAAGTTTTCAAGGTTTTTTTTTATTTTTTTGCAGAAAGCAGAAAGCCCTTGAAATAAACATTTTCCCCAAAGATGACAAAGTTAGTGCAGCCTCACCGAGCCAATTTTGACAGAATGAGCAGGAGATGAGACAAGGAAAAACAAAAGGAGGAAGAGAGGAATGCAGCCTTGCAAAAAGCAGCAAACAGCAATGAAAGCAATGGTGGCCTGCACAACAACCTACAGACATCAAACAGACAGATGAAACCACGTAGAGAAGAAGGCAGCCGCAACAAAACATTGTGATCCCTAACAACCGCACCTCAAACACGGACAGTGCTCTGCTTCCAGTTACAACATATTTCTTCCCGCTGTCTGTCTCCACCTCTCTGCTATTATCAGAAGAGAAGTTAATGAATACTAACTGTCCTAGTTTGAAGAATATGTTACGTAAAAAGGGTGAAAGAACATTAGAACAAATGTTAAATCATTCTAATATCGCCGTGTGTCCAATATAATACAATTATTTTATTCTGGTGAATTTCTAAAAACAGTGTTGAGTAGGTTTGACTAACGTTAACACCCAGTCGTTAACTTGCTCAGGCCGGTGGTGTCTGGAGGGCGTTTTATGAATCATCATGGATCTAGGCACACATGCACAAGCCTGATTCCCACTCCCACAGTCAGCCATGGTTTCATGTATCACCCGTTTGCATATCAATACTGCCACGACTTCTTTTCAATGAAAGGAACTGCAAACAAGAAGTCCACTTATGCTTAATTGCACATTTGAATGTGATTCATCACTGTGTAGGTTGCAAGACATCAATCAGTGAGATCGCCTACAACCTAAACAAACAATGTTTGTGCTTATTTCTCTCTACATTTTCATTTCACCGTTAGCTTTCTCGAGAAAACCATGTTTATCCATGGTCTGATCTGATGTATGTGTGAAGTGTGCGTACAAATCTGTTATACATCTGGCCCCTGATCTGATTGCCTGCTGGCACACCAACATTTATAACGGGATTTGTTTCACGTGCTTTCATGCAGATTTCAACTTTGGTGAATTAAAGTGGCAGTAGGCAGTATATTTTTGGCATAATTGGACAAATAATTCCATAATAACCTTTTAGCATGTTGTAATTCAAGTGTTTTGCGAGATAACTAGACTTCTACACCTCCTCATGGCTCTGTTTTCAGGCTTTAAAAAATCTTCCTTCTGGTTCCTTCACCAGATTTCACAATGGCGGCGGCGTCACAAACTTTCTCATTTTACAACTAAACCGTGCACTACAAGATGATTCTGGTCGGAGTTCGTGAGTGAGTGACAGCCGGCTCTCATAGACGGCAGCTGGACAGCAGACCTCAGATCAGCTCTTACTGCTTGTTTTCCTCCGGTCTGTGACATCTTGCAGATGCCGTTAGGAGCACCGGAGGACACAAAGGCACATGATTTTTTTCAGGTTACCTGTTTCATGTACTACTGTCACGATATAGTGACCGTTTTATAAAAATAACTTATTTTAATCATATTTGCTCCAATCTCGCCTCCTTCAGCTGGCATGTGAATTTGCACAGTTAATGAATTGTAAACTGTTTTAACTTGTCTTTGAAGGGAACAGAGAATCAGAAGTTGAAATTCGAGGAAGCTATCATATCAGCTGTGTGGCATCATCTAATTTTAAATAACCCTGCTCTGCTTGAGAATAAATTGCTCTACTAAGAGATGCAGCATTTGCTTTCAGTCACAAGACAGGAGCGGATCAAATACGTCCCCTGGAAATGAATTGTGTGAACTTGTCTGGTTAGTAACAAATGGTATAGACTGCACTCCCCACAAGTAGTAACCACGGTACCAAGCATCCAGGACCATCTATTTCATACAGATGGGCAAATGAATTTCCCTGTGCCCATTTTTTGATTTCAGTCTTTATCTCTTCACACCCATAATTTACAGAAACTTGAAACGGGGTTGAAAAAGAAAATCAATACAATAGAACCGTAAAATTAAATCCGAGGATGGTAGTTTGAATGTGGGTGTATTTCTATTGTTATTTATAATTTGTTAAGGTTTTCAGCAGTCAGTGGAGCTGTTAGATAATGAGTCAGCACCGTAGCCTCAGCTCCAGTCTAGGCAGGGGTGGTAGCATTCAGCGGTGTTGTCGTGACTGTGTGGGAAGTGTT
Organism: Sebastiscus albofasciatus; assembly: GCA_916701655.1. Classification (NCBI taxonomy): domain Eukaryota; kingdom Metazoa; phylum Chordata; class Actinopteri; order Perciformes; family Sebastidae; genus Sebastiscus; species Sebastiscus albofasciatus. Next base: position 25,615 of record CAKAOI010046465.1, on the reverse strand, counting down.
TTCCTCAGGTCAAACCGGGGCCCGGCAGAAGTTTGCTCAGGGCCCCAGGGAGGCCGGGGTCGGCGCTGCTAGAAGCTGACTAAACACCGTCTCTCTCCCCGTCTGCTCAGGACTAATGAGGCAAAGTTAAAATAATGCAGACATGTTGGAGAGGGAATACATTTAGGGTGAAGAGTTTAGAGGATGACTAAAAAAAGAGGCTGATCCGTTTGTGGATCTGACCATCTGAAGTATGATACTTTCTCCTTAGCTTTCGATTGGTACTAGAGGGTAAGGGGTGTAGGGGGGAGAGAAACAGCATTCAATATCGTTTGGATAAAATATATTTCCTATGGGGCAGATTCAGCCATTATTGGATTCCTGAGGAGCAGCGAACACATGGAGCATTATGGAAATGTAAGCCAGCAATGATAGTGTTCTTTCATCAATAAGCCTCTGAGCTATTATGATAAACCCACAACAAAAAGCTCCACTCCGTCTATCAACTGAATACTAACTGTGGCTGCACGCAGTACGCCTTTCTGAGGCACCTGAGTTTAAAATGCTTTGCTCGAGGGCACAGTGGCAGTTGACGACTGCTTTGCAGCTCGCTATTGAGCCCCTTTGTTTTCACTTTTCAGACTATATGCTGCAGGTTTTTCCACAGCTCAAGCAGGAACTGGCGCCAGGTTATTTATTAATTAATTCATATTTATTACCTCCGCCAAGGCCGAAGGTCCTAGGAAGGAGGTCATGTTTACAACGGCGTTGGTTAGTTGGTTTGTTTGTTGGTTTGTTTGTCTGTTAGCAGGATTACTCCAAAATTTGAATGAAATTATTTGGAGGGGTGGGGTGTGGCACAATGAACAATCCATTCGATTTTGGTGGCGATCCGGTGGCGATCCGGATCATGGGCAACTGTAGAATCTGCGTTTTTTCACATTAAACTCTGTGAAATTACAGTTGAATTTGACCAAAGCACAAAAGGCGACGGTTTAGGTGAGTTTTATTTTGTTTCTGTCCAGTCTGAATGAAGTGTTTTACAATGCTCCGCTACGTACAGCTGATCTCAACGTAAACAAAAATACACGTGGATGATGGCGCAAGCTGAACGGAGGTCTGCGCTCTCCAAGTGCCATTCTAGTTTACTACGACTCCTGCTGTCATTTACATTATATATACTTATTTATTAAGCTATATTAAGTACTGACGAATAAAACAACAACTTTTAAAGCTGCACTTATCAGTATTTTTATATTAACACACCTTGACAGTAACAACACCTACATCAGAATGATGTTTGTTGATTTCACATTAGATAAGAGTTCATATAGAGAGGAAAGAGTGGTGCTCGGAGAACAACCTACTGCTCAACGTCAGCAAAATCAAGAAGCTGATTGTTGATTTTAGGAAAAAAAAGGAGGCAAAGACACACACCTCTGTCTACATCAATGGAGCTGAGGTGGGGCGAGTGAACAGTTTTGGGTTCTTGGGAATCAGCATCACGGAGAACCTGACATGGTCATCTCACATCTCCACCCTGGTGAAAAAGGCTCAACGACGGTAGTATTTTTTAAGGAAATTTAAAAAAGCAAAATTCCCATACCAGATTCTTGTCAACTTTTAGAGAGGAGTAACAGAAAACATCCAAACATTACAAATTGGTATGGTTTGTACACGGCCCAGGACAGGAGGGCTCTGCAGCGGGTGATTAAAACCAGCCAGAACATCATTGGTACCCAAGAGAGCCAATCAGCAACTGGAAGGAAGCCGAGGAGCTTTGGTGTTAGCCAACACATACTTGAAACGGCTGGTTGAAAGCATTTTATCATAACAGCATGGTACCGTAACTTGGGTACAAAGAGCAAAAACAAGCTCTCCAAGATTGTTAGTAATGCACGGAAGGTGATCAGCAAGTCACTGAAATAACTTTGTAATATCAATATTTTTGAAGCTCAATGGCAGTGAAACGGAGGCCCTGCTCATTGGCTCCAAATCCACCCTCTCCAAAGCCCAAAACACAGCTGCCCCAAACCTCATCATCGATGGCTCTGTTCCATTCTCCAGCCATCACCTGGACTGTTTTCTTCCATGGGTGTTATTATCATTATTATTATTATACACTGATCAGCCATAACATTAAGACCACTGACAGGTGAAGTGAATAACATTGATTATCTCGTTACAATGGCACCTGGCAGTGGGGGGATATATTAGACAGCAAGCGAACATTTTGAACTTTGAACTTTGTGTTGGAAGCAGAAAAAATGGGCAAGTGTGAAGCTGTAAGCAACTTTGACAATGGCCAAATAGTGCTGGCTAGACGACTGGGTCAGAGCATCTCCAGAACTGCAGCTCTTGTGGGATGTTCCCGGTCTGCAGTGATCAGGACCTATTTTCACAGCAACAACAGACAGTGAAGGTGATCTTTTGACTGTGTATTGACATCATACCAGCAACATTATTACAGTTTCAATGTCTGTATCTGCATATTATGTTATGGACATGAAAAAATATAAAGATTTATTTTTAAATCAACAAATAAAAGCCCTCAAACATTTTTTTCTGTGGGCAGAATTCCTTCATTTGGTAACACAAAGCTTTTATTCTGAAATATTTGCAGGACAGTGTTGAAGGCAATGCAGTGACTTGCAGAGCTCAATGAATGAATAAAGTACGGGGTTTTAATTGTGGATTATTATTAGTATTTACAAATGAGCATACGCTTCTTAACCTTTCTCTGTCTAAAGTAAATATGAATGACATTTATAATGAAATGAAATGGCCATTATGAAAGGTAAACTCTATGTAGAAAGAAAGGGCTGGCAGCAGCAGAAACACTGCCAGTGTGGACGCCACACGCTTGGGACACGCAGGAGTTTGGCGAGGCAGCCGTCACACACTGCTGACGTGGGCAGTCTGGCCAAAGCGTCAGTAGTTCCCCTCAGCTCTATGTAGTGCTTTAACACCTTTTAGCTCATTGTTTAGATTTTACAACCTGCAGCTGTGATGTGTTTCCAATTTAGTGACTTTCTTTCTTTCTTTTATTTTACAGCTTGAAAAAATTAAAATAATAACAGCTAATGATAAAGCTAGTTAGAGTTAGTTAAGTTTAGATTTTGTTTTTTGTTTTTTTTAAATCTTGTATACTGTGTATGTAAATAGTGATGCCATAGATATGCAGATTAGCACATGATGTAACCTAGTGAAATGCAGTCTGTCTGTGTGTATAGGCTATTGTATTTTCCAACTGCAGTTCAGCTGTGAGACCAACGACAATGGAAAGTGATGCTTGTATAGATTTATGTTTACACTGGGTGACTTTTAAACGTCAATATCATTAAATTAAGAGAAGAGCCCAACACATAATACAAGGTCTACAGAATGAAGCATAAAGAGAGTACAGGAGACCGGCATCAGACCAGCTCCTACAATACTGACCAACTATCCAGACCTGGTCCATCCCTCGGGATCGGGTTCGGATGCCCCAAAATAATATCACACATCTGCTGGTCCCACTCGCTCTCTCTACTCAATACCGTTAAAAAAAGAGGAGGTGACGGTGAAGAAACTGGGGCAAAAAATATTTTTTAAGCTTCTTTATTTTAATTTCACTACTGGAAATGTATTTTTTTTTTAAATAGAAATGCTACCCCAAGTTACTGGGGGAATGTAATTAATCTTTAAAAATCTACAGTTTACATGGACAAATGCATAACATTGCAGTTAAAGACACGTCAGGTATTCTGAATCAGAATATTGTCCATCTATTGAAACAAACTTTTTTGCAGGGCTTATCCTAACTCATATCCTGCGTTATGTTTGTGGAGTATATAAACCTGCAAGCAATGACCTGAATATACAAACATTCAAAACTGAAATTGCAGTTACAATTCAAATGTACAAGTTTATAGAACTAATGTTACAAGTTCAAAACTTTCAAGCACACCTTTATGACTTATTTAATAGTCCATAGCTAGCTAGCGATGACATCCCTATCCTTAAGGTGATCCCATTGTCTGTATCCCGGACGAGCCCTCTCTTTTGCAAATTTCCTCACTGTGGGACTAATAAAGGAATATCTTATCTTATCTTAAAACTATACTACATTTGTTAAAATCCATACCCCCAAAATGATGCATGAAGAGCAAAACCTCTCACGTTCTTCATGCATATCCAAATTTAGAGCATTCCAATTATGACTGATAGTGTTGCATACGTACAAAAAGCCCTGCAGAGCGAACAGCACTCAGTGAATGTCGAGCAGCTGGAGACGCTGCTTCTGAGCTTCGCCCCTCTCAAACACAACTAGTTTGGCATCAGAGCCACAGAGTTGTCTCATCCATCAAAAAAACAACAAAAAAACTTGAAATCCACTTGAAAGATGACTACACTAGACAATGGAGAGATGAAAATAAATCTCACAACAAACTGCTCTGTTGTCAGAGAAATCCAACCAACAGAGCATCTGCAAATACATCCTGTGTGTGACATTCTGACATGTGTAACACTGCAGAATGGCATTAAGTGCATTCATGGGGTTCTTTAGACAGCCAGTTCTCCTCTGTGTTAATAAGGGGGACACAGTTATGGTAAAAGATCTATAGCGCTTTTCTAGTCTTCTGACCACTCAAGTTGTGGCTTGTCGGACTCTGGCCGGATCATTTGTGTCATACTTCAGACTGCGGCCGTACCTCACTGCTGAGATTTTCCCGACTCGGCCCGTCGGGCATCGGGCTGAGTGCTTTTGTTCTGACACGCGTGTGGGTGGACACAATTTGCTAGCTGGCAATACATTTCTAAGATTGGACTACTGTTATCCTTGTAACATTTCGTTTAAATCATCATCATTGGGTCAGCTATCTCGGTCCTCCATACATCTGGCTAGCTCGCCAGCGCTCTCCACTCCTGCATCTCTCCTCAGTACGTCCATGTATGTTGGGTGTGGGACGTCCCAGTGATCGATGCCCATGCGTTGGCTCCCACAGCACCACAGCAGCATGCTTGCTGGGAGTTCTTGATGTCTTTGGCAGTGACCAGCAAGTCTCATTCTCCTGGCTGCCACTTTCTCACTTAGCCTTGGTAGTCCCTAGTACAGATGCATGTTGGTAACATACTTGTTTCTGGTTGATATTTAGTACCACATGCAGCATTCTGGTGTAGCTCCCATCCATAGACTTCTGTAGGGTTTGGCTTCAGGGTTCAGCTTTCGCAGCCATAAAGGAGAACAGACTCCACAGTTGCGTAGAAAAAGCTTAGCTTGATGTGTCGGTGTGAGGTTGGAGTTCCATACACAGGCCGTGCCCTCCATGCAAGTGCCATCCTCACCTTAAGGTTCTGCTCTGATGAGTTGACCCATGAGCCTATAAGTATTTGAAGTCATTGACTTCCTTCAGAGCAATGCCCCCTTTGTTATAATGTTAATGTTATCTGTTACAGGTTTTAGACAATGGGCTCAAAATACACAGTGGCATTAAAGGTCGCCTATTATGCAAAATGCACTTTTCCATGTCTTTTAAACATCAATATCTGTCCCCAGTGTGTCTACAGGTCACCATAGTATCATAATAGACCATCCTCTCTCTTTTTCTCCTGCTCCGTTTGTCCGGAAATGGGTGTCGAAAATCACTTCACAGATTTTCCTTCTCTTCTGACGTCATTAGAGAATTGCAAGCCATGGGTTGGTGGAACTAGAGAACAGCGCGTCACTCTGTGTGATCCACAACCGAACTTGACCAAAGTAGCTCCTACTGTCTGCAAGAACCAGCAGAACAGTCTTCATGTACTCCCATCATCTAAATATAACATGTTATTTCACAAAGGCGTTATGTAATTACACTGTTTCAACAAGTGATATTTATATATTATATATATATTTGATGTCATGCATGTAGAAGAGTACAGGTAGTAAATAGTGACTGTAAGCAACACAACACGTTTCTGTTTCACAGTCAAACTTTATTTGAGTAGACAGATGACAATATTAATTATACACAGCATTTTGAATCATCCCACCTGCAGTTATGTTGACATGGTACAGGAGAAAGTCTTTGAGCTCAGGTGGTCTGTAGTCATGGTAACACAGAGACAGCTCCTACAGTAATAACCATTACTCTGATTACTTTACTACGTTTATCAGGTGTCTTTTACCAGACATAATGAACTGACTACTGTTTCACATCTTCTGTTTTCCACCCTGATGGTCGCTGTGTTTACACACCGTCTCTTAGCGGTAGCATATAGCTAACCCGTTAGCATGAAGCTACACGCTAACGGGTTAGCTCTGTATCTAATGTAAACAACTATCTGCTCTCAGCTGTCTGCTCTCCTCTGGGATGATTCTGTCGGTCATTTCTCACAGATGGACCTGTAAAGACGGACGTAAAACAGAGTGTGTGTTTACGGTTTACAGAGTTGATGCAGAATGTAAACACTGAGCTAACTAACAGAGCTATAAACAGCATTATTTACCTGAGAGAAACCGTCAGGAGAACCTGGAGTCTGGACCGCAGATGTTCATCATTTGTCGCCGATTTCTGATCAGATTCCTCTGGTAACGTGCGCTGGGTGAAGTTTCTGGTTTATAAACTTTAAAGTGGTTTTATAAACTTTTCCTAGCTGCTTCCCTTTACCTTCAGAGCTACAGGTAGCTCTCTCCCTCACAGGAGAGAGTGACCCTGTGTTGTTGAGGACGTTTGATTGACAGAAAACGCTGACCAATCAGAGCAGAGTGGGAGGAGACAGGCTGTGAATCAACTTCTGTCAAACAGAGCCTCTGAGCAGGCATATTCAGGCTGACATGAGAAGAATAAAGGGGTTTTTGAACATTGCAGCATGTAAACATGTTCTAGTGCAACATTAAAATACATCTATGAACCTGGAAATGAGCATAATATGAGACCTTTAATTATAGCCGTAT